>CAUYQU010082558.1:0-34559 GCA_963574635.1 Cheracebus regulus | reverse complement strand
TATAGTAACAGCGATTCCTCAAGGACCTAGAAATAGAAATTCCATTTGACCCAGCCATCCCATTACTGGGTATATACCCAAAGAACTATAAATCATTCTACTATAAAGACACATGCACATATATGTTCATTGCAGCCCTGTTGTACAACAGCAAAGACCTGGAACCAACCCAAATGCCCATCAATGATAGACTGGACAAAGAAAATGTGGTACATATACACCATGGAATACTACACAGCCATAAAAAACGATGAGTTCATGTCCTTTGTGGGGACTTGGATGAATCTGGAAACCATCATTCTCAGCAAACTGACACAAGAACAGAAAGCCAAACACCGCATGTTCTCACTCAGAAGTGGGTGTTGAACAATGAGAACATGTGGACTCGGGGAGAGAAACGTCACACACTGGGGGCAGTTTCGGGGGTAGAGGAGAGACGGGGGGGATGGGAAAGGAAGGGAGGGTGGGGAGGGATAACATGGGGAGAAATGCCAGATACAGTATGCACCTAAAGTAAAATGAATAAACTAAAAAAATATACATATATAATGCAGATGTTCTTTATTACCTTTCTCTCTCTCTCTTTTTTCTTTCTCTTCTCAGTCTTTGAAGCATCATTCTTTAGATCCACTCACTGGCATGCAGTCATCCAATGTATATTAAGCACCTACTATGTGCTGAGCTGTTTCAAGCACTGGAGGGTTTTCAGCGGTGAATAAGACTGTTCCAAAACAGCAGAGCTTGGATTGACAAAGGACAAAGCCAAGAGGAGAAGAGGTCTGTGTTGACAGATGCCTTTAGGGCCTGGCACGATGGCTCTGGCCTGTAATCCCAGCACTTTGGGAGGCCAAGGCAGGTGGATCCAGCCCGGGAAACATGGCAAAAGCCTGTCTACAAAAATTAGACAGCGTGGCAGCACGTGCCTGTGGTTACAGCTACTCGGGAGGCTGAGATGGGAGGATTGCTTGAGCCTGGGATGTGGAGGTTGCAGTGAGCTGAAACCAAATCCCTGCACTCCAGCCTGGCTGACAGAGCAAGACCCTGTCTCAAAACAAAACAAAACAAACACAAAACAACAGCAAAACCGATGCCCCTGAGTACCCGACCCAAAGCATTACACAGCCAAATCCTGCCACCCCCAGCAACCCTCCAGGCTGGTAGTGTTATTAGCTCCATTTTTCCAATAAGGGAACTGAGCACAGAAAGTGTAAGTCACCTCCCTGAGGCCACACAGCTTCTGAATGGAGGAGTTGGGATTTGAATTCACACTCTCACCCACTCGGCTGTCATTGCCCATGACCAGGAAACCTTGGGTGCAGGGGAACGGAATAAACTGGGTCCTCACTTCATCCTCTCTCCAGCGAAGGGGAAGCTACACAGAGTCAGCCTTTTCGTAGGCCCAGCATATGGATGGGTGGCCAGTGGTCAATAGTGAAATGTTTGCCACTTTGGTTGTCCAACCCTCATCTCCTAACAGACCCTCTGTCTAGCAACCCTGCAGGCTCCTCACCAGCCCAGCATGACCCTGCGGAGACCCGGCCAGCCCCGATGCTCCAAGGACACCATCGGCAAAGCTGCAACCAGAGACCACTGCTATGCAAGCTGCAACTGCTGTCTGGCTGCATCCTGGTTTGTGCCATCATCCAGTGTCAGGCTTGATTCAAATCCCAGCTCCTCCACTTCCAAGTTGTTGGCCTTGAGCAAGTCACTTCATAGCTCTGTGTTGCATGCCCCCTCTGTGAAATGAATGTGGTAATGATGGCATCTCTCTCTCTGTGGGCATAAATGGTTAATATATGGGAAATGATACACGGCCTGACACACAGGAAGTGTTGGTTAATACCATTATCATTAGAGCCAGCAAAGCAAAAAGAGAGAGAGAGGAGTTCAGTGGTGATCAACTTTTCCATCATGTTGCAATCTCAGAATCTAATTTCCAAAAAAAAAAAAGGTGCTTCATGGGCAAGGGGGATCCCTGGGAAGTCCAAATGGGAGAGCACCAAGGTGTACCAAGGAAAGGAGCAAGATGGCCAGGCCTGTCCCAAGTGCCCCCTGGGAGGGGACTGGTCACCGATACCCTTGGAAATGCCAGCAAAGGATCCTATTTTGCTACCCAGGCAGGGAGTTAAATTATGGACAGTTTGAGGCAAAGGAAAAAAATCATCCTTCTGGTCACAATGAAGCCCAACCTGGAAAAATGAACAGACAGGCCTGGTGGGGTCACCCTAGAGAGCCCAGCCCTCTGCCCAATCTCTCTCTGGACCCAGATGGGCTGACGGAAGGGCCTCATACACATCTGCCGAACGGTGGGTGGGGCTGGTGGTCATAAATGTTATTTACGTGATGTCAAGATCAGGGTCTTTCTTTCCTCTCAGTGTGGTTGCTGTAGGGCTTCTGTCCTCACACTAATTTCTTATTCACCATTTATTTTATTCTATGAACTAGACATAAAGAGCAAAGGCCGGGCAGTCCCAGCTTTTCATTTGTTCCTGCCACACCCCCTCAGCAGCCGCAGAATGTCACCAGCCCTCGGTCTGGCATCAAAGACCACTAAGAGCCTGGGCAACATGGTGAAACCCCGTCTCTACAAAAAGTACAAAAATTATCCAGGCATGGTGGTGCATGCCTGTAGTCCCAGCCATTCAGGAGGCTGAGGTGGGAGGATTGCTTGAGCTCAGGAGGTCAAGGCTGCAGTGAGCCGTGATTGCACCACTGCACTCTACACTCCAGCCTGGGCAAGAAAGCCAGACCCTGTCTCAAAGGAAAAACCCACTAACAATTTGAGGCAAGGAGACATAGGGGTGCCATTTTGTGATGGGTGATGTGTGATACGGTGCATCTTTCCAAGTCTTTTCCAGAAGACTTGGAAAACCTGTGCTCCCTCTGTATGAACAGGTGCTAATCACAATCCTCAAAGGCTCTCCATGGGACCCACTTCTCTCGCCTTGCTGGAGAGGAAGGGGCAAAGGAGACATCTTGTACATCTTACACCAGCAGGTCATTCTTTAGGGGCAGTGGGGACTCTACTAGTGGGGAGCTCTGGGGCGAGGTCTGATCAATTGGAGTTGCAAGTAACAGAAATCCACTCAAGTCAGCTGAAGCAGAGAGGGGGACTGCTCAGGGGGATACTGGGTTATTTCAGAGCCCAAGGCAAGTAAGATTCTCAAACAAGTAAAGGGAATCCTGGAAAGGCATTGGGCCCTCTGGCAGTCCTTTCTGTCTGCTTCTTCCCTCTGTGGACACAGCTCCCTTCTCCCTCTACAGCCAGGCCTCACCTACGCCCTGTGGACATGGCCATCCCATGAGCTTGAGGGGCTGGATCTCCTCTGTCCCAGGGCCCAGCTCAGGCTGTGCCTCACTGTCTCCCACTTCAACTCCCTAGACAGAGAATCGAATTGTCTGTTGGGAGCAGGTTTCTACCTGCAGTTCAACCGAGTGAGACCGACAGATGTTATCAGGCTGCACAAACGTGATGGGACAGTGCTGTGAGCTGGTGAGCTGGGTGACAGCAAAGATTCTGTGCAGGGTTTGTAGACACAGCCAGAAAAAAAGCCCAGAGTGGAACACCAGTTTTGGGTAAATAATCTACATCTAGGACTGAAGCCGACTGTCCGCCTTCCACCCATGTCCCCGCAGATCCCAGCCATCTCTGTGAAGGCCAACCTGACTTCCAACAGCCACACCTGTGCCTGCGCCGGGGGGCTGCCCCTGATCTGTCTGAACCCACACAGCCCATGAGCATGGTGGTCCATGAGTGCCTAGGATTTAATATCCCCTGGGACCATGGCTAACAACAGCAAACGGAGCTGGGGACATAAATACCCCAGATTTCTCGTCATTGGCTGGGATGATTCAGAGCTGTTTCTCGGAGTTTCCCAGAGAGATTTTCCAGCTGGCCATGTGGCAGCAGGCTTACTAACCCACACTGTCAGCGCTCTTCCCTTCCCTGGAGCACTTGCCCTTCCCTTTCCTGTGTTTTTTGCACCTCTCAAATAGACTGCCTGCCCCCAAATCCTCAGCTCAAGGTCTGCTTCTGGAAACCCAAACTAAGTCAAGGACCCCAAGGTTTGCAAAGAGGGTCTCAGGAGTCACTGCTGTTCTCACGGGCGATCGTGTGTTTGTCCGTGTAGCCAATGGATGTGTGTTGAGCATCTCTTTTGTCCTAGGTGGGAGAGAAACAGGAGGGAACCAAGGAAGAATGCAGCACAGAGGAGAGGACGTTTTACAAGGAGAGTTTGGGAAGCCAAAGCGGAGCTGTGTTATTATTACTATTATTGTTATTAATTATTTGAGACAGGGTCTCCCTCTGTCACCCAGGCAGAGTACAGTGGCATGATCATGGGCTCACTGCAGCCCCGACCTCATGGCCTCCCAAAGTGCTGGAATTACAGGCGTGAGCCACCACACCTGGCTGGTATTATTTAACTACATACAAACTATGACTCACGTAGGAAAAGTGAACACTTAATTCCAGAATACGATGGGCACGCACAGTTTAGGGCAAATTAAAGGAAAATTTTCATCCAACAGCAGACAAAAAATTTATCCGACATGGGTAACCCCACCAGAAGTAATACAGGCAGAAAATGTAAATAGATTTTTAAAATAAATTAATGACAAGGGCCGTGAAATGCAAGCTCATTTTTTCTTCTTTTTGATGACCCTCATGGAGGACTTTCTCTGGACCAGGCGTTATGAGGGAAAAGAGATGAGTAAGGCAGATGTGAGACAGAGATTTTGATGGAGGGACCCTGGGTGACCAGCAGACGCTGTCCTCCGGGCTAAAGGCAGTAACACAAGGATCCAAGGGAGGGATCAGCTTCAGGCATGCCTCATACCAGGGCCTCAAACAGGACAGCCATCATCTCCCTGCCCTCTCCTCATCTCCCCTCTCCTCCCTGGTTCTACCTAGCCATGGCCATATTCCCTCCTATTACTCTAGGAGGCAGAGACGGTGGTCCCTGGCAGCTATCAACTCAGCCTCTCCAGCTCTGTGACCAGCAGGGCTGGCACCATCCAACTTTGCTGTAAATCTAGAAACAAAATCCCAGGGAAAGGCTCTGATTGGCTGGCTTGGGTCACATGCCCTCTCTGGCAGATGACGTCATGCCCCATCCTGTTCTCACACCCTGACTTCCCACCACCAGCGCATGCGTTCCTCAGCCTGAGTGCTTTTTCTGTGCATGGGAACCCATGGCGGTCACGGCACCCAGCAGCAGCCTCAACCAGTGATTTCACAGGCACGGGGGCACACACACCCTGGCTCCCTCACCTCTCAGGGGGACCCTGAGGTGTGCTCCACAGTGGCTCCCCCAGTCCTCCGTGGAATTGAGCTCCAGGGGCCCGCACTGGCGGCTGACTCCATAGCCCACCCTCGATTGGCTGCCTTTCCTGTCTTACATCCCCACTCTTCCCCAGGATTTCCTGGGATCACTTCTCAAATAAACTACTTGCACCCACATTCTGTCTCAGAATCTGTTTGGGAGGGAACCCAACTTGAGACATCCAGCCATTGGAACAAGCCCCTGGCTATGGCCAGGGGAAGGGACCGTGTGACTGGCTGACCTGGGTGACATGCTCCCTGCCAGGGTCACATAATCTGAGTGAGGGAGGAGCTGCTCCCCTAAGGAAGGAGGGCTGGGCAGAGAGATGGGCAAGACAGATGGATCTAGAAGGATGCATAGGAGACAGGCTCGGGGCTCTCCAGGCAACGACAGTGTGTACAGACTGGAGGCAGGGAAGCACACGTGAAAATCTCAGGATGGAGGCGAGGCCAGAGAGGTGGATGCCTGCAAAGCATTTTCCACTTGAACCTTCACTAGAGTGAAGCCTGCAAATGAATTTAGACTCGAACCCACAGGGAACAGAGAATGAGGAGCCCCAGAAAGGCAAGACTTCCATTTTGGACAGATCATAGGGGGCCTGTGGGGAGGGTGATCTGGAGTGAGAACTCCTGGCATCAAAGAGCATGACATCCCGTCCCCCAGAACAGCATGCTTCCTCTGTGGGCACCTGGTGAGCCCCGGGCTGCCCAGAGAATGGCCTCACCCGGCGAGGCTTCATTTGGTGTGCAGCTCAGGGAGCGGCAGAGACACTGGCCTGCTGAGGCTGTCTCGGGGACGCCGGGACAGGCTACGGCCACTGCATGCTGCTCACTGCTTGGTAACACATGGGAAGCAGCTGGGACTGCCAAGTCCATCACCTGTGGAAGCTTTACGGGAATCCTGCACCCCATCCTCAGGTCAATGCTGTGAGGTAGGGTCTGCAGGATCCCCATTTTGCCGAGGAGAAAACTGGGGTTCCAAGCATCCAGCAAGTGCCAAGGACGGCACAGCAAGAGACACCGAGGGGTGGACCCAGCGGGCTGCAAAACCCGCCTCTTCACAATTCTGTCATGTGGTCATTCATTACTTGTAGGTCAAGTGCAGTCCTCTCTCTGCCAGCACCCCTGAATCTATTCAGGTCCTGAGTTCCCACTGTGAGCTTTCTGCTAGAGAGGGACACCTGCTCAGGCAGTGAGGGGGTCAGAAGGGAGGTGTCCCCTTGGATTCTTGGGTTAGAAATTACTGTCATATTCATGGAGGCTTTAGCCACGAGGCTTAGGATGGAAATGCTTTTATGGTTTCAATAGTATGAAAAATTATCGGCTGGACACAGTGGCTCATGTCTGTAATCCCAGCACTTTGGGAGGCCGAGGCAGGCAGATCATGAGGTCAGGAGATCGAGACTATCCTGGCCAACATGGTTAAACCTGTCTCTACTGACAATACAAAACTCAGCTGGGCGTGATGGCAGATGTCTGTAATCCCAGCTACTCGGGAGACTGAGGCAGCAGAATTGCTTGAACCCAGGAGGCGGAGGTTGCAGTGAGCTGAGATTGCACCACTGCACTCCAGCCTGGGTGACAGAGGGAGACTCCATCTCAAAAAAAAAAAAAATTATCCCAGAATGCTCATGAATCCATCCTTCCGAAGCCAAGGAAAGTTCTATAAAAAGCCATCAGGTTGCCAAGTCATCAACACCCAGGGTGGCAGTTGGTGGCTGCGCTGTGACTCTAAGGCCAGCTTCCCAGGTCTCCATCTCACTGTCAGGTCCCTTCTACCACAAAAGTCCCCAGCAGTGGCACAGACAGCTCAAGTTGCCTCCCAGTGTCTTCTCTGCTTTCTTCCTTAGTAACAGGAAGATTCCTGACTTCTAAATGTGTGCATTGTACTCAACTAAAGGTGATACTCCCCTGCCTGCCTCACAGCTTCTCCTGTCCATAGAAATAAGTTTTAGCCAAAGAGAAGTGAGTGGGACAGTCACTAGGACTGTCTAGGACAACTCTTTAAAGGAAGAAGGAAGTGTGCCCTTCATGTTCTCCTTCCTCCTTCCTGATTGGAATAAGGGTATGATGTCTGGAACAAAGCAGCCACATTGGGCCATGAGGTGCCATGGGAACAGAAGACATAAATGGTGGATCCTGAATCCCTGACACTACAGGTCTCTATACCAGTCCCACTGCCTATGTCACACTTCTTTTATATAAAGGAGAGACACATTTCTATCCTCATTTAGGTGGGGGAGAAGAGGAATGGTGTTTGCTACCCACAGTGGCTAAACCTGATACACCTTTAGTTTAAAAGTGAAAATAGGCCAGGCACAGTAGCTCACACCTAGAATCTCAGCACTTTGGGAGGCTGAGGCAGGAGGATCACTTGAGGCCAGGAGTTCAAGAACAGCCTGGACAACACAGTGAGACCCCATCTCTACACAAAATAAATTAGCTGGGTGTGGTGACATGTGCCTGTTGCCAGATAAATGACAGCATTCCTTTCTTAGGGCTTCCCACCTACTTGGAAGGCTGAGGTGGGAGGACCGCTTGAGTCTGGGAGGTCAAGACTGCAGTGAGTCGTGATCCCCTGCACTCCCGCTGGGGCAACTGAGCGGAAAATAAAAGTGAAAATAGATCTAAAGTTAGAACAAGGGAGTTTTTTTGTTAATGCGTCTTGGCTTTCTTTCCTTTGAATCCTCTATCTGGCACCTCTTCATCCTTGGGGGAAAACCACAAAACGGAAGGATGATTGCATCTCTACAAGAAGCGGGGCCGGGGGGGCCCATCGTGCAATGTTGTAAGAGACTCCTTGCTGAGGCCACTTTGTAACCACCACCCCAGACAGCCCAAGATTAGATCTGAAGCACACCTGGATTCCCGCCATCCCCCGAGTTCCTGCCTTTCTTCTTTCTTCATCATCCAAGCTTAGGAGTCAGAGAACCCGGTTGATGACCTGGGAGTGGGAATTCCTCAGAAAAACAGCCCCCTTTGGCAAATGCTGCTGCTGTGACCACTTCTTCCCCTGGCGGACATCCAGGGGGCTTCTCCAGAGGAGACGTGGCCCTGGGCTTCACATCCAGGGTGTGGTTTCTGGAAGATTCTAAACCTGTCAGGCCAAGAAGAAGCCAGGCCTCTGGATGCTGCTGGTCCTGCAGATGGTGTCCCCAGCTTCAGGGTGTGTGCTGGGGCCTCTGTGTGAGCCTAGATCCCTCCGCACCAGCCCGGGACTGAATGGAAACTTCTCCCACCACACCTCTGGTAAGGACCCATCAGCACCCCCACGGGGTCCCCAGGGCCGCTGTCGGGCGTGAACCCCAGCTCCAATGCTTCCTGGCTTGAGACCCTGGACATGCGCCTTGGCTTCTCTGCACCTCAGTGTTGCATCTTTAAAATGCGAATGATAATAAGACCCCTTCCTAACACGGGTGTGCCAGCCAGGTTCACTATTGGAGTCCTCGTCATCAGTCATCTCGCCTCCATCTTTGCTCTTCGAGTCATCAACACTCCAGTCTCTGTAAACACTGTGACTACTATCGCCCTGTTATCAGCTGCTGTAATCACCCCCACCCCAGAAAAAAAATTAAATAAGTAGCGTTTCTAGTCAAAGCTTGAAAAGCAAGAACATGACAAGTATTCCTTTCTTAGGCATAACGAATTATCCCCAAGGGGGTGAATTAAACCAGCAGAAATGTATTCACTCCTAGTTCCAGAAGCCAGAAGTGAAGTCAAGATACCAGCAGAGCTGTGCCCCCTCTGAAGGCTCTAGGGGAGGCCTCCCTGCCCCTGCCGGCTTGCCATGGCGACTGCATACCCCTGGAGATCCCTGCAGACCCCTGGAGTTCCCTGGAGGTCCCGGGAGATCCCTGCAGACCCCTGGAGTTCCCTGCAGACCCTGGAGTTCCCTGGAGTTCTCTGGAGATCCCTGGAGATCCCTGGAGTTCTCTGGAGACCCCTGGAGTTCCCTGGAGACCCCTGGAGTTCCCTGGAGATCCCTGCTGTTCCCTGCAAACCCCTGGAGTTCCCTGCAGACCCTGGAGTTCCCTGGAGTTCTCTGGAGATCCCTGGAGTTCTCTGGAGACCCCTGGAGTTCCCTGGAGATCCCTGCTGTTCCCTGCAGACCCCTGGAGTTCCCTGGAGTTCTCTGGAGACCCCTGGAGTTCCCTGCAGACCCCTTGAGTTCCCCGGAGATCCCTGGAGTTCCCTGGAAATTCCTGGAGATCTCTGGAGACCGCTGAATTTCCCTAGAGATACCTGCAGACCCCTAGAGATCCCTGGAGACCCCTGGAGTTCCCTGGAGATACCTGCAGACCCCTGGAGATCCTTGGAATTCTCTGAAGTTCCCTCGAGTTCTCTGGAGATCCTTGGGGATCCTTGGAGTTCCCTGGAGTTTCCTGCAGACCGCTGGAGTTCCCTGGAGTTCCCTGGAGGTCCCTGCAGAGCCCTGGAGATCTCTGCAGACCCCGGGAGTTCCTTGAAGACCCCTGGAGGTCCCTGGAGTTCCTTGCAGAGCCCTGGAGTTCCCTGCAGACCCCTGGAGTTCCCTGGAGTTCCCTGCAGAGCCCTGGAGTTCCCTGGCTCCTGGCTGCCCCTCCAGTCTCCGTGGTCACTGCATTTCTATCCTCCGTGTCTGTCCCTGTCTTCTCTTCTTACAGACACATCACTCATTAGACCCTAATCCATTACCTCACCTTAACTAAATATATCTGCAAAGACCCTCTTTCCAACACCACCTTCTGAGGATCCCAGTGGACATGAATTTTGGGCAGTCACCATCAAATCCAGTACAATGAGTTCAAATAAAATATGTAAGTGCTTGGGCACATAGTGAATCTTATTAAGGTTTAAATAAAGATCAATTATCACTGATATTAACAATAGGATTTTTATTGCCAGGATAAACAATAACAGGGCATGGCATCCACCCTCTCAAAAAAAAAAAAAGCTTGTAATCCGAGCACTTAGGAGGCTGAGGCAGGCAGATCACTTTAGCTCAGGAGTTCAAGACCCACCTGGCCAACATGGTGAAACCCTGTCTTTACTAAAAATACAAAAAATTAGCGAGGCATGGTGGGTCTTCATTGTTATCCCAGCTACTCGGGAGGCTGAGGCAAGAGAAACCGGGAGGTAGAGGTTGCAGTGACCCAAGACGGCACCATTGCACTCCAACCTGGGCAACAGGAGAGGAACTTCATCTCAATTAAAGAAAAAAAAAAGTCTCACGCCGGGTGTGGTGGCTCAGCCTATAACCTCAGCACTTTGGGAGGCCACGAGTTCAAGACCAGCCTGGGCAACATAGCAAGACCTCATCTCTACAAAGAAACAAAAAATTAGCTGGGTGTGGTACTGCACGCCTGTAGTCCCAGATACTTAACAGGCTGAGGTGGGAGAATCACTTGAACCCAGGAGGCAGAGGTTGCAATGAGCTGAGATCACGACATATACTCCACTCCAGCCTGGGCAATAGGGCAAGACCCTGCCTCAAAAAAAAAAAGTCTCCTGGCACGCCCGGCAGCAGAGGCCACCTTGGCATGTGACAGTCCTGATTCATGCACCTGCATTCGTATGTCCTCTTATCCACAGGGGCTTGAGCGTCTGCCCTGTGACGGGCCCTGCTCTGCAGAACCGCTGCTCTGACACCCTCCTGGTGCCCTCTCCACTCTCCAGCGCTTCATGGGCAGGGGCTTAGCCTGTTTCTCCGCCCTGCTAAGGGTCTGTGGAGGGAATAATGGCGCCCCATCTAGGCCTGTTCCTGATTTCTGGAGCCTGTTAACGTGTCCTCACATGGTGCGTTCGGCTCCTGGGGCTGCTGGAACTAAGTACCAGAAATAGGGGGCTTCAAACAACGCAAATGCCTTCTCCCATAGTCCTGGAGGGCAGGAGTTCAAGGTCAAGCTGTCGATGGGGCCATGCTCCCCATAGGCCCTAGGGAGGATCCGTCTGTGCCTGTCTCAGCTTCTGGTGGCCAGCAACGCCTGATGTCCCCGGCTGTGACCATTCCAATCTCCGATTCCCTCTTCCCATGGCTCACCTTCCCCGTGCATCTGTGTCCCTCCTTTCCTCTTATGAAGACATCAGTCACTAGATTAGGGCCCATCCCAGTTGAATGTGATGTCATCTCAACGTGATTACATCTGCAGAGACCCTAGTCTCATTCCAAGGTCCCAGGAGGACATGGATTCTGGGGAAATGCTATTCGACCCAGCACTCGCTGTAACAGGGCCTCGGCAGACGTGATTCTGTTAAGGGTGGTGATGCAGGAAGTGATGCAGGTGGTGATGCCTGAATTCTCCCTCGGGCCCCATGGAAGCACAAGCGTCCCTTGGAAGAGGGAGGGAGGCCGCACAGTCAGGGTCAGAGGAGAAGGTGCCGAGATGATGGAAGCAGAGGTTGGAGTGATGCCCTCCGAGGATGGATGAGAGGGCCAGGAGCCCAGGAGGACAGGCAGCCTCTAGACGCTAGAAAGGTCAAGGAGAAGATTCTCCCCGGAGGCTCCAGGAGGAGCCAGCCCCGCCCACGCCTTGACTTTAGCCCAGTGAGACTGATCTGAGACTTCTGACCTCCAGAACCGTAAAGAGGATACTTACGCTGTTTTCAGTCACTAAGCTTGTGGTCACTTGTCACCACAGCCATGAGAAACCATACGGATCCATGAAGAGCTGAGTCTGTGACAGGGCGTCGGCACTCCAAGGAGAACGGCCATGAATGAGCCTGAGGGCACATTCTGTCCCTGCAGAGCCCCCGGGGCCTGGCAGCCAGCAGCTCCCAGACCACACACGCTCTGCACAGCCCTGAGTCATCTGGCCTGAAGGTGCTTCCTTAGAGCCTCTTTACCGGAAATGGCCTGTGTTCGACCCGCTTATTTTTCTAGCAATTGATGAATACTTCCCAGATGCAGAATTGGACAGTGGCCAGTTTCAGGCTGTGCGTGGTTCGGGAGGACCCATGCAAGAGCCTCCAGAGGGTTCTCTAGCCTGAGTAGCATCACTGATTCCCCCTGTCCCCACCACCAGGGGAGCCCAAAGCACCTGCAGCAGCTCTGGCCAGACCCAGGCGGTGGACAGGAAGCCCAGTCATCCTCAGGATCCCATGAACCAGTTCTTCTTGGATTTTTCATCTCAGCGAGTCCCACTTGGGTATCTGAAAATGCGGTGTCTTTATTTTCCCTAACAGTATGGTTGAGGGGTAAGGTGGTACTTAACCTTGACAGCAAGACAGCTCGTGGTTTTTTTTTTTTTTTGGTGGTGGGGACAGAGTCTCGATCTTTTGCCCAGGCTGGAGTGCAGTGGCACAATCTTGGTTTACTGCAACCTCCGCCTTCGGGACTCAAGCAATTCTCGTGCCTCAGCCTCCCCAGTACCTGGGATTACAGGCACGCACCACCATGCCAGGCTAACTGTTGTATTTTTAGTAGAGACGGAGTTTCACCATGTTGGCCAGAATGGTTTCAAACTCCTGATGTCAAGCCATCTGCCTGCCTCATACTCCCAAAGTACTGGGATTACAGGCATGCACCACCATGCTGGGCTAATTTTTTTATTTTTAGTAGAGACAGGGTTTTACCATGTTGGCCAGGCTGGTTTCAAACTCCTGACCACAAGTGATCCACCCACCTCTGCCTCCTGAAGTGCTGGGATTACAGGCGTGAGCCACGGCACCCAGCCTTGGTCTCTCTAAATCACCTCTGTTCATTTGCAGGCATCTCTGCAGCAGCTGATCCATCCATGTGAACTCGGAGCCACGTAGGGCTCTGTCGCTTTCCCCGCTTCCTTTCCTCCCCCACTAGATAACTGGGAAGGAAGTTTAGGGTCTTCACGGTTTTGCAAGGAAGCAAAGGAGGAGCCCACCCACTGATCTGTTTACACGACTGGAGCTGTAAGTAATTTCCCGGGGCTGCCCTAACGAACAGCTGCAAACTGGGTGGCTAACAACAGAGAAGTGTTCTCTCCCAGTTCTGGAGGCCAGGGGTCTGAAATCAAAGCATCTGCAGAGCTGAGAGAGGGAGGATCCTTCCTGCCTCTTCCAGCTTCTAGGGGCCCCAGGCATTCCTTGGCTTGTGGCCTCATCACGCCCATCGCTGCCTCTGTCCTCACGTAGCCTTCTCTTCTTATAAGGACATTTATAACCATAAACGTATGTGTGACCACTTCGGGCACACATGCTCATCTAGGATGGCCTCATCTCAAGAGCTTCTGTTGATTACAGCCAAGATTCTTTTCCTTTTTCTTTTTTTCTGAGACTGAGTCTCACTCCATCACCTAGGCTGGAGTGCAGTGGTGTGATCTTGGGTCACTGCAACCTCCACCTCCCAGGTTCAAACAATCCTCCCGCCTCAGCCTCCTGAGTAGCTGGGATTACATGTGTATACCACCAAGTACGGCTAACTTTTGCATTTTTAGTAGAGACGGGGTTTCACCATGTTGGCCAGGCTGGTCTCAAACTCCTGACCTCAGACGATCCACCCATCTTGGCCTCCCAAAGTGCTGGGATTACGGGCAAGAACCACCACACCTGGCAAGAGTCTTTTTCCTAATAAGGTCACATTTATGTGTTCTGGGCATTAGGTTTGGATATATCGTTTTGGGAGCCACCATTTAACCCACTCCAGCAAGCTTGGACTTACCAGGCCACACCAGCCCGCAGGGCTTGACGTGCCGCCCATGCTGGGGTGCTGCACTGTGCACAGGGGCTCCCCTCCACCTTGCACTTGAGGGCTGCCTCAACACTTGCTCTCAGCCTCCTCCTTAATCTCCCTCCTCCCTTGACTCCAGGGTCCCGACCAGGAGCGGAAGCTCTTTTCCACCAGTTCCCTCGCCTCGCTGGAGCTGGGACGGAGGGTTTTCCATCTTCTTATGTTGTGGGGAGTCCCTTCCATGGGGCACTGAACTTTACATCCCCTCTGGCGGATCATAAGTTTGAAAATCAACAGGACTGATCTTTTTTTTTTTCTCTTTTAAATTTTTCACTGACTTTTCAAAACCAATGGTTTTTTAAAACTTTTAAGTTCAGAGGTACATGTGCAGGTTTGTTACATAGGTAAACGTGTGCCACGAGGGTTTGTCACCCAGGTATTAAGCCCAGAATCCATGAGTTCTTTTTCCTGATCTCCTCCCTCCTCCCAGCCTCCACCTTCACATTGGCCCCAGTGTGGTATTCCCGTCTACGTGTCCATGCATTCTCATCATTTAGCTCCCACTTACCAGTGAGAAAGTGAGGTATTTGGTTTCTGATTCCTGTGTTAGTTTGCTGAGGACCATGGGCTCCCTCTTGATGCAAAAGGGGCGCGAAGAATGTGGGCAACGCTGTTCCCCTGACCATTCCTTCCCAGGGCTCCTGCCTCGGTGAGAACTCTACAAGCTAAACAGGATGCTTTCTTAGCTGGGTGCAATGGCTCACGCCTGTAATCCCAGCAATTTGGGTGTCTAAGGAGGTCAGGAGATTGAGGTCAACTGACAAACATAACAAAATCCCATCTCTACTAGAAATACAAAAATTAGCTGGGTGTGGTGGTGCGCGCCTGCAGTCCCAGCTACGTGAGCGGCTGAGGCAGGAGAATCGCTTGAACCCGGGAGGCTGAGGTTGCAGTGAGCTGAGATCACACCACTGCACTCCAGCCTGAGCAACAGAGCGAGACTCTGGCTCAAAAACAAAAACAAAAAAAAAAAACAAAAAAAAAAAAACAGGATGCTTTCGTGCTGAGGTCCTGCTAAGCTCTCCTAGTCCCCCTGAGGCAAATAGGGGCTCCAGCTGTGGAGGAAAAAGGTCAGCTAGCCCGAAATTCAAAAGAGGAAAAGACATCCATGTATTCTAAGAAACAGGACCCCTGACCTCCACCGACCTGAGCAATGTCACCAGCAGGAGGCCTCAAAAGCATTTTTAACATCAACCTTACAGGAGGTGGGATTTATATACAAGAATGTGCACCCATTTAAGTGGACAGCTGGATGAGAAATAGATGTCTACACCTGCCCAACGACTACCATGATACAAAATGTTCCCATCACCCCTACGCCCCGCCCCAGTTACTCCACACCTTCCATCTTCTTCCCACCTCCCCCAGCAACCACAGACCTGCTTTCTGTTGCTTTGCTGTAGGCTTGCTTGCCTGTTCTAGAATGTTCTGTAACTGGAAGCATATGGCACGGTCAAGGGCTCTTGACTCCTCCCTACCCCTCCTGTTCCCCTGAAACTGGTCCACACCTGTCCACTTGACACAGGCAAAAGGCATGTCAGCCCTCCTTTCTCCTGCAGCCCATCCAAAAGTTGGGGGCTCTGGACTCACCCTGGCGGGAGGCGCTGTGACCCAGTGGCTGGCTGCCCACCTCCCAAGTTTGGATTCTGGCTCCCATTTTCTCACTTGAGACGCTGGGCATGTTGCTCAGGCTCTCCAGGGCTCAGTTTTCCTCATTGGGGGAATGGGGATGAGAACATCAACCGCTGCACTTCTGAATCAAACAATAACACTAAAAGTCAGCGTTCTGGCTGGGTACAGTGGCTCACACCTGTAATCCCAGCACTTTGGAAGGCCGAGGCGGGCAAATCCCCTGAGGTCAGGAGATTGAGACCAGCCTGGCCAACATGGTGAAACCCTGTCTCTACTAAAGATACAAAAATGAGCTGGGTGTGGTGGCACATGTCTGTAATTGCGGCTACTTGGGAGGCTGAGGCAGGAGAATCCCTTGAACCCTGGAGACGGGGGTTGCAGTGAGCCCAGATCACATCACTGCACTCCAGCCTGGGCAACAGAGCGAGACTGTCTCAAAAAAAAAAAAAAAAAACAGTAACTCAGCATTTCCTGTGGCTGAGCACAATGAGCTCCCAGCTGGTCAAGCCTGGCCAATGAGGAATGATTTTTAAATAAATGCAAATATATTTCTTTGTATGCTAAATTAATCATGCCTATTTTACTAGGTTGCTGTGAGGTTAAAATTGGGCATGTAAAATGCCTGTTTTTTATTTTTATTTATTTTTTTTTAAAGAAAAGCGTGTACGTGTTAATTCTTTTAATTGTTTCTTTTCTTTGGTCTCCACTTTGCAGCCAGATTCGTTATCTGAACACCCAAGCCTGACCAGACACTTCCCTGCCTATTAATGACCTTGATTAGCTCCATTCCTGGCAACTTTCTGAGTTTCTCTCTCTCTACTGCACCCAACTCCCTGCCCCCTCCCTTCCCACCCACCTGCCAGCACAACCACCCCTCTGGATTTCAGCAGCACTAAGCTTTTTCCTGCTCTTTGAACCCACAGGGGCCTTTCGTGCCACTGGGCCTTTGCACATGCTCTCTTTCTCCACCTGGGAAATCCCACCTTTCAAGACCAAACACCGATGTCACCTCCTCTGTGAAGGCATGTGGTAGGCAGTTGCTTCTATCTTATGTCTTCCTTAGCAACAACTTGCTATCATGCAAATTGCTTTGCTCACCAATTAAAATGAATGAGGTGAATTGAATGAGCAGTCCTGGTTCTCCACTCTGCTGTCTGTTCTCTAGCCCCATGGCCTTGGGGCCTACCATGGCCTCGTGGAGGGCAGAGAATGTTTCCTACCCCTTGATTTTGAGCTTAGCCATGAGACTTGCTTTGACTAATGGGCTTCCGCCATGGCCACAAGGAGAGAACGCCTCAGGGAATCCACTGGTCACAGAACAAAGTGTGGAGCAGAACTGGATCCATCCTGCAGCTTCAGCCCAGCATAGCCCAGGTGACCCCCATTTCCCAGATGATTTGCAGACAGAAAGCAAGAATAAAGCCACAGAATTAGGGGTGGTTTGTTACACAGCATCACTGTGGCAATAGCTAGCTGTGACAATTGTTCCATCTCCTCATTTACTTCGAGCATCTATAAGCTGGAGACCATGTCCCACTCCCTGGGTATCCCCGGCACCAGCACAAAGCTGATACTTGAAGGGGAAGGAAATTTCAGAGGCCCCTGTGAAATACTGATTGTTAACTTCAGCCAGCAGGAAAAAAGACAGAACAGGAAATCCAAGCACTGATAGGCCCTGCCTAAGACAGCCTAGAGGCCAAGATCATAGTCCTGATAATTGGACAGCACAGGGTGGAATTCCAGCAACTTCCTTCAGTGCACTGAGATGCCATTTCATCAGTCACCGAGGGGAGCTAAGAATCTTGTCAATCTCACAGTGTTGTTGGGAGGGTTAAATGAACGAATGTAGGCAAAGCTCTGCATTTAGTGCTTGGCACATTGTCAGTTTCTCAAAGATACTTCATAATTGATACTGGAGAGACATGCAAAGTAACCCAAGAACTGTACTTAGCAATGACAAGAACTGGAAAGCACTTGCTAATGAAAAGTATCCACTGGCAAGGGAAGTTTTGGAACAGAATGCACAGCTTTAGCGAGAGGGCGTAGCATGAGGATAAGGAAGGTGAACACACCATTCCTGATGGAATGCTCACCTTCAGGATCTTCTGTGACCTCTCGCGATCTCACATCTCCTGAATTTCCGGGACTATCAAATGTGCGCCTTTGACGATTCAAATCAGTTGTGAGCTTCAGAAAAAAAAAAAAACGTAACTTCTAGTCTAGGTTTAATTCTGTTTCCTAATGGTAACCAAAGGTACACCTAAACATACTTTTTTTTTTTTTTTTTTTTTTTTGGAGATGCAGTCTACCGCTGTACCCAGGCTGGAGTGCAGTGGTGCAATCCTGGCTCGCTGCAACCTCCACCTCTCAGGTTCAAGCAGTTCGCCTGCCTCAGCCTCCCAAGTAGCGGGGACTACAGGCACCTGCCACCACCATGCCCGGCTAATTTGTGTATTTTAGTAGAGACAGGGTTTCACCATGTTGGCCAGGATGGTCTCAATCTCCTGACCTCATGATCTGCTCGCCTGGGCCTCCCAAAGTGCTGGGATTACAGATGTTAGCCACCCGCCCCCGACCCAGCACATGCATTTTTTAAATTGGTCTTTTCCTTAACCATTCATCTCATGATTGGCTTCATTATTTTAGAAAAATTATTTTAGAAAAATCATCTATTTTATGTACATCCCTAATGGAACTTCAATTTTTTAAATATCGGTGAGCAAATAATATAGATAAATTGGAATCAGGCAGACAATGCAACTAATCTAAAACAAGACAAGAAAAATGGGGAAAAAGTAATGAAGAAGAGAGAAGAAAAACGGAAAACAAGTTGCATGATGGCAGGTTTTCACCCAACTATATCGGTTTTCAGTGTAAATGTTCTAAACATGCCAATAAAATGTAAGGTTGTCAGACTGTATGAAAAAGCAAGGCCCAACTCTATGCTGTCTACAAGCAATCAGCTTTAACTGCAGACATATAAATAGATTAAAAGTAAAGAGATGGAAAACTGTGTAGCATGCAACATGCTTACCCTAACCAAATGAAAGCTGGAGTGGGAATTAGTATTAGGCAAAGTAGACTTCAAAACAAGGAATATTTCCAGGGATAAAGATGGGTTTGTCATAATGATAAAAGTTCAACTCATCAAGGACATATAAAATTCCTAAATGTATATATGCCAAATAACAGACCTTTACAGTATATAAAGCAAAAACCGATAGAACTGAAAGAAGAAATAGACAAATCCAAATGATAGTTGGATATTTCAACACTCCTTTCTCGCTAATTGATGAAATAAGACAGAGAACCAGTGAGGTTACAGAAAGTTTAAACAAATTTACCAACTAACTGAGCTAATTAACATTTATAGAATACTCTACCCAGTATTCTAGAATATACATTCTTTTCAAATCCAAAAGATATTCACTTAGATCATAATCTAAACCAAAAACTGTACCTCAACAAATTCTGAAAGATAAAAATATTATAAAATATTTTCTTGGCCAGGTGAGGTGGCTCATGCCTGTAATTCCAGCACTTTGGGAGGCCGAGGCAGGTGCATCATGAGGTCAGGAGATTGAGATCATCCTGGCCAACATGGTGAAACCTCGTCTCTACTAAAAATACAAAAATTAGCCAGGCGTGGTGGCGCACACCTGTAGCCCCAGCTACTTGGGAGGTGGAGGCTGGAGAATTGCTTGAAGCCAGCAGGCAGGCAGAGGTTGTTGTAAGCCGAGATTGCTGCCACTGCATTCCAGCCTGAGCAACAGAGCAAGACTCTGTCTAAAAAAAAAAAAAAAAAAAAATTGGCTGGGCGCAGTGGCTCACGCCTGTAATCCTAGCACTTTGGGAGGCCGAGGTGGGTGGATCACCTGAGGTCAGGAGTTCAAGACCAGCCTGGCCATCATGGTGAAACCCCATCTTTAAAAAAAAAAAAAAATTTACCAGCCAAGTGAGGTGGCTCATGCCTGTAATCCCAGTACTTTGCAAGGCTGAGGCGGGCAGATCACCTGAGGTTAGGAGTTTGAGACCAACCTGGCCAACATGGTGAAACCCCATTGCTACTAAAAATGCAAAAATTAGCCAGGCGTGGTGGTGTGCGCCTGTAATCCCAGCTACTCGGGAGGCTGAGGCAGGAGAATCGCTTGAACCCAGGAGACAGAGGTTGCAGTGAGCTGTATGCCACTGCACTCCAGCCTGGGTGACAAGAGTGAAACTCTGCCTCAAAAAATAAATAAAATAAATATAAATAAATAAGTAAATAAATATTTTCTCTGACCACAATGGAATTAAACTAAAAAAAAAAAAAAATCAACAAAAGAAAAGTATCTGAAAAATCTCCAAACACTTGGAAATTAAAAAACACACTTCTAAATAATCCATGGGTCAGGGAAGAAATCACAGGAAACAAAGTGTTTCAGCCACATGAGAATGAAAACATGATATATCGAAATTTGTGGGATACAACTAAAGCTTAAAGCAGCACTTAGAGATTAATAGGATTACATGCTAATATTTGGGAAGATGAAAAGTCTTCCATTAATTATCTAGGTTTCCTCCTAAAGAAAGCAGGGGAAAAAAAAGGAAATTAAATCTAGAGTAAGGAGGCAGCCAGGTGAGGTGGCTCACGCCTGTACTCACAGCACTTTGGGACGGTAAGGCAGGAGGGTTGTTTGAGGCCAGGAGTTCAAGACCAGCCTGGGCAGCATGGTGAAACCCCACCTCTACCAAAAAAATACAAAATTTAGCTAGGTGAGGTGGTGCGTGCCTGTTGTCCCCCCTACTCAGGAGGCTGAGGTGGGAGGATGGCTAAAGCCTGGGAAGTGGAAGTTGCAGTGAGCTGTGATCATGCCACTGCACTCCAGCCTGGGCAACAGAGCTGGACATTGTCAAGAATAATAGCCCTATATCTATTAAAGCAATTGATATTGTGGTTAAAGCCCTTTCTATATGGAGAACTCATGGCTCACATGGCTCACTGGTGAATTCAACCACACTTTTGAGAAAGAAACTGTAACAATTCTACACCAACTCTTCCAGAAGACATAGAGGAAGGAATACTTCCCAACCTCTTTTATGAGGCCAGCATTACCCCGATACCAAAGAAACAAAGACACTATAGGTCAAGATCCCTCATAGGAATAGATGTGAAAATCTTCACAAAATACTAGCAAACCAAACCCAGCAACACAGGAGGGAGCCCACCTGCCAGCCGCACGCTGATTTTCAAATACCATCCACCAAGGAAAGGCCCGGGACTGCTCAGGGAAATGGATGATTCAACTGCTGGGACAGAGAAAACACAAGATGAGCTGGAGTACCTTGAAGAGCCAGAAGCAGAAGTGCTGAAGAAAAAAAAAAACCGAACCCCAAACCAAAGACACCTCCTACACCCCAAGAAAACACAAAAACAGAGGGATGGCCAAGGAGCACGGGAACCAATGGGAAAGATCTTGCCTTGGATCAAAACTGGAGAAGGGCCAGCAACAAAACAATGCATCAGGGCTGGGGCAGCGGCTCACGCCTGAACCCCAGCACCGTGGGAGGCTAGAGAGGTAGGATCACCTGAGGTTGGGAGTTTGAGACCAGCCTGGCCAACAGGGCAAAGCCTTGTCTCTACTAAAAAAAAAAAAAAAAAAAAAAAAAAAAATTAGCTGGGAGTGGTGGCGGGCACCAGTAATCCCAGCTACTTGGGAGGCCGAGGCAGGAGAATTGCTTGAACTCTGGAGGTGGAGGTTGCAGTGAGCTGAGATCGTGCCATTGCACTCCAGCCTGGGCGACAGAGCGAGACTCTGTCTCAAAAACAAAACAAAGCAAAAAGAATACAGGTCTAGAAATAGACCCACATGGTCAACTTTTTCGCAAGGGGCAGAGGCCAATTCAATGGGGAAAAGAAAGTATTTTCAACACATGAGGACTGCATATCATTCATATGCAAAAAATTACCTTTGATCTCTACCGCCTGCCATACAAAAGTTAACTCAGACAAATCAGAGACCTAAATGTAAAGGCTAATAGTATAAAACTTCCAATAGAAAACAGAAGAACATTTATGAGCTTGGGTTAGGCAAAGATTTCTTGAGTTTATAATGGGTACAGAAATCGGCCGGGTGTGGTGGCTCACACCTGTAATCCCAGGTGGCTCACACCTGAGGCAGGCAGATCTCTTGAGGTCAGGAGTTGGAGACCAGCCTGGCCAACATGGTGAAACCCATCTCTACTAAAAAGACAGAAATTGCCGGGGCGTGGTGGCACACGCCTGTAATCCCAGCTATTTAGGAGGCTGAGGTGGAAGGATTGCTGGAGCCTGGGAGGTCAAGGCTGCAATGAGCTGTGAATGAGTCACTGCACTCAAGCCTGTGTGACAAGGAAAGACACTCACGAATAAAAGCGTAAGCGTGCCTGCACCTACGGGTGAAGTGCTTCTGACGCAGCTGCCTGCCTGGATAGGGTCCCAGGCCAGCCCCGTGTGGCCAGTTTCTGAGATGAATCCGAATGACAGGGAGTCAGAGAGTTTCCACCTCTTTTCCAGCACTAAGTAAGGGGTGGGAACAAACTGGGACCTCTCTGAGTCAGTCCGGCTTCCCAGGGCGCAGACAAGGTCAGCTGAAGAGAAGGTTAGAAAGTTCCCATGAGTGACGCAATCCTGCTCCATCTTCAGAAGGAGCCAGCGTCTCGGAGAGAGAGATGGCAGCTCTCCACCCAGAAAGACGACTCTGCCTTCCCAGAACTCCTAATCAGAACAGAACACTCTAAATGTGCAGACTTTTCAAGGAAACCGTTTCTTTACTGACATTTCCCACCGCAAAGTCGCAGTCGTCTGAGAGCACTAACTCAGCCTTTTCATGAGCTTTCTGTGAAGGGTGTCTGCTGGCACAGTGGCTGGATGTGTCACTGTGAGGAAGCGTTATCCAAATGGGCGCAGGCTGAATCCTTGCTGTGTGCCCCCAGGAGTCTCTTCCCTCCTCTGGGACTCAGTTCCCTCCTCTGTAAATCAGAATAATAAACACCATCGGCCTCGCAGGGCTGCAGAGAGATAAATGAGACGTCATAGAATGTGCTTCATGGATGCTAAGTGCTTAATGGTCAGTGTGCAAGAGTTTCATCCACAGGAGCCCCAGTCATTGTTGTTGTTGTTATTATTATTATTATTTGAGACGGAGTTTCTCCATGTTGGTCAGGCCAGTCTCAAACTCCTGACCTCAGGTGATCCACCTGCCTCGGCCTCCCAAAGTGCTGGGATTACAGGCATCAGCCACCGCGCCCAGCAGTTACTGTTATTATTAATATTAAATAATGATGTTTAGAATACAGACTCTTGGCTGTGCACGCTTCACCCAAGCACTTTCACTCCCTGGATGAGGGGTGCCCTGCTGACTGAGAGCCCCGGAGCCCTCCCAGCATTGATCCGGCTGGCTGGGGTTCCGCTCACATCAGGGCCTGGTGTCTGGAGCCGCAGGAGTGCAGGAGTGACTCTCAGCTCTGCCCTCTTAACCCCGCACTCTTCCTCCTGGCACCGAAGCTTCTCCATGTGTAACATGGTCACGGGCAGGTTCCTGTGTTTCCAATGAAGAGCAGCACTGACTCCAGGAAAATACCCAAAACACAAAAGGAAGGTGAGGCGCACACATGAGCCCCGGAGAGCTGCAGCCTTGGAGGGGACTCCTGTGCCACTGTAAAGGAGGAAGTTCCTGCATGGACACCCGCTGCCTTCCCGGGTCCCTGTGATGTCAGGATGCGCTCTCAGCCACCACCGGCTCCCACACAGGTCAGTGTCAGGAAAAGGAAAATGGTGGAGGTTTGGCTCAACAGAATGGGTAAGCCTGTCCTGTCCTGTTTACCCTGCACCTGCCACTGAATGCAACCAAAACCCTGAAGAGAGTGCGGGAGCTGCCCTCAGGGCCTCTGGAGAGCACACGCCGCAGACACATTGGGGGAGGCCCCAGAACTCGGCACCCCCCGGCCTGCGGAGTTCTCAGGCTCTTCCCTCCCGGCTTAAACCCCAAGGCAGCTGGAAACGTTCCTAAAGAGCATCTTCAGGCCCAGATGCTTTCGCTGGCAAATCCCACCAAACACCTAAAGAATAACCAACCAGAGAGAAAAGGATACTTCCCCGTCCATTTTATGAGGACAGCAAATTACCCCATACCAAAACCACACAAAAGAAATGCAGGCAGACCAGTGTCCATCGGGAACAGAGACATGAAAGTCTTCACCAATCTATTGGCAAATTGTATTCAGCAACGTATATATTTGCTAATATTTTGGTTATAGGTCATACAATCCCATTACCAAGTGGGGTTTATTTGGGGAAGGCAAGGATGGTGGAATGTTTTAAAAAATCAATCAAGGTTGGGTACAGTGGTTCCTGCCTGTAATCCCAGCATTTTGGGAGGCTGATGTGGGAGGATCACTTGAAGCCAGGAGTCTGAGACCAGCCTGGGCAACATAGCAAGACGCCATCTGTAAAAAAACATTTTTAAAGTGAGCTGAGCATGCATCTGTAGTCCCAGGTACCTGAAGGGGCTGAGGCCGGAGGATTGCTTGAGCCCAGGACCTCGAGACTGCGGTGAGTGATGTCACTGCACTCCAGCCTGGCTGACAGAGTGAAACACTGTCGCTAAAAAAAAAATTTTTAAATAAATTTATAAAAATAAAAAAAATCAATGTAATCCATTGTATTAACAGACTAAATAAGAAAAACCACATAATTGATATAAATTGATGCAGAAAAAACATCTGACAAAGTTTGACATCCATTCATGATAACAACTCTCAGAAAACTAGGGTAGAACAAGAGCCGAAGGCCACTTCCTTGATCTTTTATTTATGCATTTATTTTTAAGACAGAGTTTCACTCTTGTTGCCCAGGCTGGAGTGCAATGGTGTGATCTCAGCTCACTGCAACCTCTGTCTCCTAGGTTTAAGCAATTCTCCTGCCTCAGCCTCCCAAGTAGCTGGGATTACAGGTGTCCGCCACTATGCCTGGCTAATTTTTTGTATTTTTAGTAGAGACGGGGTTTCACCTTGTTGGGCAGGCTGGTCTTGAACTCTTGACCTCAGGTGATCCATCCACCTCAGCCTCCCAAAGTGCTGGGATTACAGGCCTGAGTCACCATGCCTGGCCTCCTTAATCTTATAAAAGGTATCCAAAAAACCCTCCAGCTAGCATCAGACTGATTTCATGGGCAGAGAGAATGTTTCCCCTGAGGTCAGGAAAAGGCAACTCAGAAACTCTTACCTTTCCCATTCCACATCTTATCTGGAGGCCTAGTCAATGAAATATAATAAGAAAAAAGAAATCCAAGGCATGTAGACCTGAAAGGCAAAAATAAAACTGTCCTTACTTGCATATAACATAATTGTCTATATAGAACATCTTTTTTAATAGAATTCTATTAAAAAAGCTTAGGCTAGGCCTGGGCGTGGTGGCTCACACCTGTAATTCCAGAACTTTGGGAGGCCGAGGCGGGTGGATCACTTGAGCTCAGGAGTTTGAGATAAGCCTGGGCAACATGGCAAGACTCCATCTCTACAAAAAAAAAAATTAGCTGGGCGTGGTGTTATGTGCCTCTGGTCTCAGCTACTTGGGAGGCTGAGGTGAAGGACTGCTGCATCCAGCCATGATTGTGCCGCTACACTCCAGCCTGGGTGACAGACTGTTAATGTGATGGATTACATTGATTGATGTTTTTATTTTTATAAATGTACTTCTTACTTTTTTTTTTTTAGAGAGACAGAGTCTTACTCTCTTGCCCAGGCTGGAGTGCAATGGTGCCCCTTACTGTGGCCTCAAACTCCTATGTTCAAGCAGCCCCTCTCCACATGACCAAACCAAACACTTAGCGGCCAGGTGCAGTGGCTGCTGCCTGCAATCCCAGCACTTTGGGAGGCCAAGGTGGGTGGATCACAAGGTCAGGAGTTCAAGACCAGCCTAGCCAACATGGTGAAACCCCATCTCTACTAAAATTACAAAAATAAGCCAGACACAGTGGCATGTGCCTGTAATCTTAGCCACTCGGGAGGCTGAGGAAGGAGAATCACTTGGACCAGGGAGGCGGAGGTCGCAGTGAGCTGAGATCGCACCACTGCACTCCAGCCTGAGTAACAGAGCAAGACTCCATCCCCCCCACCAAAAAAAGGTTATCAAAATAATGACTTTAATAAGATCTCAGGACATAAGGCCAACAGACGAAAAAAATCAATCATATTTCTATATACTAGCGATAAAAAATAGATAAATGATAAAAATGTTAAACTCATTTCCAGTAGCTCTCCAAAAATGAAATACTCAGCTACAAATCTAACAAAACTCAAGCATGACCTGTATGCTTTATCAAAATGCTGACAAAAGAAATCAGAGACCTAAATAGAGAGAGATACCGTGTTTATGGATTGGAAGGCTCAAATATAGCTATGCTGTCAATCATCCGCAAATTGATGTGGAGGTTTAACACAATTCTAGTCAAAATTCCAGCATGACTTTTTGTAGATAGTAAAAATTGATGTGGAAAGCCAGAGAACCTAGAATAGAAAAAAAGATTTTGAGAAAAAAAAAAAGAATTCAACGCCTACTGCCCAGCCAGTCCCTCCTCTGGGCTCTGCTAGCCCTGGGCTCTGTTCTGTGACTCGGAGCCCTCGCCCTCCCTCCGCCTTGTCCCAGTTACCCATGTCTTGCTTTCTCATACTGGCTGCAAACTCTTTAAGACAAGAGCTAGCCTGGCGCAGTGACTCACGCCTGTAATCTCAACACTTTGGGAGGCCGAGGCAGGTGGATCATGAGGTCAGGAGTTCGAGACCAGCCTGACCAACATGGTGAAACCCCATCTCTACTAAAAATACAAAAATTACCTGGGCATGGTGGCACATGCCTATAATTCCAGCTACTCGGGAGGCTGAGGCAGGAGAATCGCCTGAACATGGGAAGCAGAGGTTGCAGTGAGTCAAGATCGTGCCATTGCACTCCAGCCTGGGCGACAGAGTGAGACTTCGTCTCAAAAAGAAAAAAAAAAAAGACAAGAGCTCTCAAAATTCTCACCTCCTTTCATGTTGGCTCTCCCCAAAACCACAGGCAACACCTGGCACAGACATGGGGTTCGATAAGTGTTTGATGAATGAATAATAAAATGCACTTGCAATTGGCCCAAGATCTGATTCTGGTAATGGTTGACAGTGGACTTGGGGTAAGTACTTCAGGGGGGTGGAAAAAACCTTGTTTGTGTGGTAAAGACCTCGGCCAGACCCGCTCCCTGGTAATCCCAAGATCCTTGCTTCAGTTCTCCAGACAGATGTCTCTTCAGCCTCACAGTCATCGTGATAGAGTGAGAAGGCTGCTGTAGATGTAGTTATTAACTATCAATTAGGAATCAGGCTGGAGCCGTGGAGGGTTTGGAAAAATGTTTTCAGATTATTTTCCAAGTGTTTGATGAAACCTCAAGATATTCTTCCCAGACATACTTTCCCCTGAAACTGGAACCCCGTGCGTATTTAAAGGCGAATTTAATCCTCGAGGTTAGAGTTTGCTTTTGCTGCATTCATCTGAATGGAATGGCATGCAGTGCCCAAGAGGTCTGTGCCCCTGTATTTTATATGTGGAATTAGATGCTTGCATTTTGAGTGCATGCAACTGAATCTTACATTAATCCTCAAACCAGTACTTGAGTTTCAAGAGGGTATAAACTTGGCAAATGTGCCTCTCAATTACTGGAATCAAGACAGGCCTGCTGGGTTGTAACACGGCCCAACCGCAGCAGGCCTCAGAGAACCCGGGACCCTTGGTCTTCAGAGAAGTGGAGGATGGGAGAGAGACATGGCGTCCCTGAGGTTTCAACACTCAGGCATGGAGACACAGAAGGAGAAAAGAGTTTCCCGTTTAAAACGTAAAAACTGTCCATTGTGGCCGGGTGTGGTGGCTCATGCCTGTAATCCCAGCACTTTGGGAGGTCGAGGCGGGTGGATCACGAGGTCAGGAGATTGAGACCAGCCTGGCCAACATGGTGAAACCCCGTCTCTACTAAAAATATAAAAAACTAGCTGGGCGTGGTGGCACACATCTGTAGTCCCGGCTACTCAGGAGGCTGAGGCAGGAGAATCGTTTGAACCCGGGAGGCAGAGGTTGCAGCGAGCGGAGATCGCACCACTGACTCCAGCCAGACAGAGCGAGACTGTCTCAAAAACAAAAACAAAAAAAAACCTTTCCTTTGCAGAAAATTGGGAATATACAGACAAACAGAAAGATTGAGAGCAAACAACCCCACAAAGACAACCCTTGGAGACCGAGGGCAGTGGCTCACATCTGTAATCTCAGCACTTTGGGAGGCTGAGGCAGGCAGATCACCTGAGGTCAGGAGTTCGAGACCAGCCTGGATAACATAGCGAAACCCTGTCTCTACTAAAATACAAAAATTAGCCTGGTGTGGTGGCTGGCACCTATAATCCCCCTACTTGGGAGGCTCAGGCAGAAGAATCGCTTGAACCCGGGAGGCAGAAGTTGAAGTGAGCCAAGATAGTGCTGCTGCACTCCAGCCTGGGCGACAGAGTAAGATGCCATCTCAAAAACAAACAAACAAGATTGACCGAAACTCCCTGACTCTCAGGGTTCCTGTGGGAGCGGAATTGGGAGCACTGTGCATGGTGGCCACTCCTGCTAATAGGCACCTGCCTGAGACCCCACAGCCCCACTCAAGAGGAGGCACCCAAGAGAAAGAGGGCACAGGCCCTGCATGAGGCGTGCTGGGAACACGCTTAACCACCCTAACTGCAAACAGCAGACTCCATCAGCAGTGGAACGGACACGTACATCATGGCACGTCCAGAAAAGGGAACATTACTCCGAAGTGAGAAAGCAAAACTGACTCCTGGCACCCACCACCGCCAGAGGGATTTCAGAGAAGCGGTGCAGAGAGAAGGACACGGAGGGCAGGACACATGGGACTGTGCGATGCCACGGAGAAGAAGCACAGAAGTCTCAGCCACCCGCACTGTGGTTTTCAGCCAGGGTGACTGTGTCCCTAGGGTGTATTTGGCAATGTCTGGATACATGCTTGGTTGTCACGATGGAGGGAGTGGGTGCATCTAGTATCTAGTAGGTCCAGCCAGGGATCTCGAAACCTCCTGCAGTGCACACGAAAGCTGCCACCCCATAGAATTATTGGCCCCAAATGGCAAACAATAGTGCTGAGGTTCAGAAGCTGATGCATGTCAGGTTAGCACTGGGGACGGGGAAAGTGGGAGGGAGCGAGCTCGGGGTCCCTGGGGTGTGGAAATGCTCTGTACACTTACACACATCTAAATGTGTCAGAAGCCACTGGGCTGTACACATACAATTTGTTGCTTTGCCACACTCACACTCAGATCCCGAGCATTCCCCAGCCAAGCCGTGGCTCATGGTTTCATGTTCTATCACTGCCCGCGCCCCTCTCATTTAAACATGACAGAACATCTGAGTCAATGCATCTCTTTTACTGAGTGAAATGAAAGGGTTGGGCTCGCGGGTATTCCAAGGCAAATCTGAACCATATGAACATGCAGACTCATGGTAGACACTGGGCTCTTTCACAACTTCCTCCAGCCTGCCGCCGCCGCGGTGAGCAAGCACACGCAGGCAGCAGCGTTTACGGGCGTCCGAGGCTTTATGGCTCTGGCATCACTGCCATCAAGAGCTCATCATTTCCGTGAAAAAGTCCTGGGCCCAGCCTGTCCTTGTTGCTCCGTCAGCCGCAAACCTGCCTCAGGATGTCAACAACTGGGCAGCGTCCAGAGACCCAGGGGCTCCTCGGCTCAGTGGGCCAGTGGGTCAGTCCCAAGTTGCTGACTGTGGTTTGTGCTCGCCTTCTGAGCATGACCTGACTCAATCTAGTCCACGGCAAAACTGGGTTCCACTAACGCCCTGGCCAGGCACTGCAGAAGACGGCTTGCTGTGGCTCCCAGTCCTTGGAGAAAAAGCAAATTTGGAAGCTTTGACCCAAGAGGTGGAGTGCCTGCTTATTTATTCTTTCTTTTTTCAAGACAGAGTCTCGCTTTGTCGCCCAGGCTGGAGCGCAGTGGCACAATCTCAGCTCACAGCAACCTGAGCCCCCCAGGTTCAAGCAGCTTTCCTACCTCTGCCTCCAGAGTACCTGGGATTACAGGTGCACGCCGCCACTCCTGGCTAATTTTTGTCTTTTTCTTAGAGATGGGAAAGTGCTGGGATTATAGGGTGAGCCACCATGCCTGGCCTTATTCTTGTTTTCTTTCAGTGGATTTTGTCTTTGGTTCATATTATATATTGTCACCATGAGGATTAATGAGACCAGAACGCTGGAACAGATTTGGCTTCAGGAGGAAAAGCCTCAGAAGTCAAAGTCAAGGTGGGTTTTCTGTGTAACCTTCAGGCTCTGAAGACCTGAGCCATACAGCTTGTTAACGTCAAACGGGCTTTCAGGCCACATAGAAGACACCTTCACGTTCCCAAAAAGAATGTCTAAAATGCAAATCATATCTCGACACTGAAACCTTCAGAATTCCAGGGTAAACTTTGCTTTAAATGTAAATTGCAGAAAAGAAATAGCAACTGATTTCCAGTAGAGATGAGAGGGCCAGAGTTGAGGACGTTGATTTCAGGGGCTGGTGGTGATGAGAATAGCCTGGCATCGTGGCCTGGCTGTCACCACAGGGCTGTCTCCCAGAGAAGATGAGGCCAGACCAAAGCCACCCCCACCCATTCCACCTCCCTGCTGACTCTCACTCTGCCCTCTCTTCTCAGCGGCTTCTCCCCTCTACATTTTCCTTTTGTGATTATTACTTTAGTAGAGAAGAAGTCTCACTATGTTGCCCAGGCTGGTGTCGAACTCCTGGGCTCAGGTGATCCTCCCGCCTCGGCCTCCCGGAGTGTTGGGATCACAGGCTGAGCTGCCTGCCCCCGCTCACATTTTCCTCCTCCTGACCTTCTCTTCCATTTCCTCTACCTGCCCAGCCTTAACATTTCCATCCCCTAACTGGCCTCAATAAGGAGTCCAAGCACACTCCCAGTTGTGTGCTGCATTTACCAAATGAAGTAGGTATTTTCTTCTTGGTTATAAAGGTGGGTGGGTTGAAGCTTTATTGTTCTATTCCTTTGCAAACAAATCTTAGGTTGTTCCAAATCTGAGGTTGGATGCTGGCTCTGAACGGTTCTTCTTGTGCATTAGTGACTGTTTGTTGTTTAAAAAGTCCCATTGTAGATGGAAATGAGAGGACTTACAGGAAAGCTGAGAGGGTGCGCATGCAGCCAGCTCTGAAGGACGTGTCTGAGTAAAAGGAAGACAGCGGAGGGAAAGGCTTTCTAGCTACTCCGGGATAATTGGCTCTGGCACAGTCCTCACCCGGCTGCCCAACTGGTGCTATTTTTTGGTGGAAACTTAGGAGTGAACGTCTCTCTACCCTGGTGGTCCCTAACCAGACAGGAGACACTATCCAAATGCTGAACTGGCGCTGTCTGGCTTGAACAGAGCACCCAGAACCCAGGAGGGCCGGGATTCTAACGAGGGACCCGGCAGGAAGGGGCACAGGTCCTGGCAGGCGTGTGACCAAGGTCACAAAGGCTGGCTGCCTAGAATTGAAGCCCCAGCCCCAGGTACTACTGGGTGCTCCCTAAGGGCCTGCCTGCCAGGGGTCCCTGGTATGCTTCCTGCCCAGGAGGGCACCACCAGTGGACAGCTGCGATCATCACTGACGTGCACCTGTGGGCCCACCACAAAGCTGACCTGGAATTCTGAAGGTTTCGGTGCCGAGATACAGTTTGCATTTTAGAAATTCATTTTGGAAATGTGAGGGTGTCTTCCACGCGGCCTGAAAGTCCGTTTGACGTTTGTAAGCCACATGGCTCAGGTCTTTAGTGCCTGCATTCACTGGGCACAGCCTGCAGCCTCTCCTCCCCTAGGCACGGCGGGGCCCTCTGAGGACCGCCAGGGTCCCTGTGACTCAGCCTCAGCCGTGCCAATGGATCACACCTACTGCTACCTTGCTCACTCCTGCCCCTGGGCCTGGGCAGCAGTGCCACTCCCAGCCACTACCCAGAGGAGGTACCAGGCCACCTGCCCAAGGTCACGTGGCTGGTTCACAGCAGGTGAGGCTGGAATGCAGGCACCTCACTGTTTAACCACTGTGCTACTTTGCTCTTTTGTTTTTTTGAGACAGTCTTGCTCTGTCTGTCACCCAGGCTGGAGTGCAGTGGCACGATCTCGGCTCACTGCAACCTCTGCCTCCCAGGTTCAAGAGATTCTCCTGCCTCAGCCTTCTGAGTAGCTGGGATTACAGCACCAGCCACCATGCCCAGCTAATTTTTTTTTTGTATTTTTGGTAGAGACAGGGTTTCATCCTATTGGCCAGGCTGGTCTTGAACTCCTGACCTCAGGTGAACCATCCATCTTGGCCTCCCATAGTGCTGGGATTACAGGCGTGAGCCACCGCCCAGACTTTTTTTTTGCTTTAATACTACAGGTACTGAGACCTCGTGCGCATCTTTTTCCTTCTGTTTCTCGGCAGTATCCACTGGGCTCTGTCTGATCAAGCAGGAGACGCTGCAGGGAACGGAAACCGGGTATGAAAGGGTGTGAACACCTGCCCGCAACACAGAGGAGGTGCCCCAAGCACAGGTTCTGGGCAGGCGCCCAGTCCCCAGCTGCACTATGCAGACGGCAACTCTGCATGGGCTTGGCAGGGGACCAAACGCCTGGCCCAAGCTCAGAAGCAGGACTGGTCCAAAGAAAGCCCTGTGTGTTAGCTGTTCATCTCTCTCCAGTGAAATATGCCAGGTTAAGCCAGAGGAGAAAGTGTCCTGGAGGGGGACGAGGCAGGAACGCTGGAGGGAGGTGCCGGTGGGGCAGCCCGCAGGAACAGCCTAAGGGTGGCCACTGAGGGCGCCGCTGTGGGCTGCTGGTCCCCTGTGGCTCAACACCTGGACATCCATGGACACACTCCAGGTCGGCGGCATCCTTCTCTCGGTCACAGCAGAGGGCCCCACCGGAGGCTGCACTCCTGTTCTGGGAGCTGTGGCCTCCCAGTGTGGCAGGGAGCACTTAAAGCCACAGGAAACAGGAATAGCTTCCTAGAGAGTGAACTCTACACACTGCAAAGCTAATATACTTTATCAAAAATTGGACAATTAACTTTTTTGGGGGACCCAGTCTCGCAATCTCGGCTCACTGCACCCTCCGCCTCCTGGGTTCAAGTGATTCTCCTGCCTCAACCTCCCAAGTAGCTGGGATTGCTGATGCATGCCACCATGGCTGGCTAATTTTTGTATTTTTAGTAGAGATGGGGTTTCACCATGTTGGCCAGGCTGGTCTCCATCTCCTGAGTTTAGCAGTCGGCCCGCTTTGGCCTCCCAAAGTGCTGAGATTACAGGCGTGAGCCACCCCAGTGCCAAAAATATGACATTTTACATCACTGTATTAGCCCTCATGGGGCGCTGCCCACCTGCCAGGAGGCCAAGGGTACACATTTGAATGAAAAATTGAGGCGCTGACTTCCCTCCGCAGAGCCCAGGAGTAAACCGTGTGTGATAAAATAAGACTAGAAAGGCAGGGTCTCTTACCAGCCCCAGGGGTAGCAGAAGCTCTACTTTAAGCAGCAATACATAAAAGGTTGCCTGTGCAGACAGAGACAGACAGGCCGGCAGTGCTGAGTCCCAGAACCGTGCCTTCTGATGGAAACAGAATGAATGAGGAAGAGACGGGGTCCTCAGATCTGGAAGTCAATCTGTCCCTTACACGGGAGGCTTTCAGTCTTTTAAAGCAGAGGAGTAACTTTTTTGTTAAATCAAATAGCGAATACCAAAGTGCTCAGAGAATATGCAAAAATAATTGCTCTCTTTAAAGCACAGATGGGAAATCCAAGGTCAGGTTTACTAGATCCAGCCCAAGAAACCCAAGGCTAGATCTCAAAAACCAGCGTATGTGGCCCGATCCCACAAACCAAAACACGCACCAGAGGGGTTAAGACGTTAAAAAAACAAAATCAAACAATAGGGGAAAAAGAAAAAGACACAGAGTTAGACTTTGTCTAGTTCTCAAATGTGCCAACAGGAACACAGGCATCCCTCGCTCTGAAAGTTCCTATCAGGGGACTTTCCAAATACACGAACACGATGGAGCAGTGTGTTGGTTTGAAACAGGTGGCAGAAATGAAGCTACCCTAGTGTTTTCATTGTTAGAAAACCAAACAATAAACACTTTCCCTCAAAACAGGGCAAGAACTTAAATGGGAGTCTATGAGAAAATGATAAAGCTTTTATAGGCCCTCTGTGGTGGCTCACACCTGTAATCCCAGCACTTTGGGAGTTCGAGGTGGGTGGATCCCTTGAGGTGAGCAGTTCAAAACCAGCCTGTCCAGCATGGTGAAACCCCATCTCTACTAAAAATGCAAAAATTCAGTGGGGCTGCTCTGCCTATGGAGCAGCCATCCTTTATTCCTTTACTTTCTTAATAAACATGCCTTCACTTAAAAAAAAAAAATCGCTGGGTGTGGTGGCACACACCTGTAATCCCAGCTACTAGGGAGGCCAAGGAGGGAGAATCACTTGAACTCAGTAGGTGGAGGCTGCAGGGAGCCGAGATCACACCACTGCACTCCAGCCTGGGCGACACAGCAAGGCTCTGTCTCAAAAAAAAAAAAAACTGTTTATATAAAAATATCTTAGGCTGGGCGAGGTGGCTCACACCTGTAATCCCAGCACTTTGGGAGGCTGAGGCAGACAGATCACGAGGTCAAAAGATTGAGACCATCCTGGCCAAGATGGTGAAACCCTGTCTCTATTAAAAATACAAAATTAGCCAGGCATGGCTGTGCACGCCTGTAGTCCCAGCTACTTGGGAGGCTGAGGCAGGAGAATTGCTTGAATCCGGGAGGCAGAGGTTGCAGTGAGCTGAGATCACGCCACTACACTCCAATCTGGTGATAGGG
>CAUYQU010082555.1:0-42489 GCA_963574635.1 Cheracebus regulus | reverse complement strand
AACTAAAAATCAACAACAAAAGACCCTTGCCCACCCCCCCCCCCAAAGAGTACTGAAGTTTTAGAAGGGACTTGATAAGACTTGTTGCTCAATGGAGGAATCTGACTCCGAGAAAAAGATGGAGAAAGAAAATCTGGGGCCGAGAATGGATCCTCCATTAGGGGAACCGGAAGGATCGCTTGGGTGGGTGAAGGGTATTATGTCAAACCTGGAAGTGGGGGTGTTCTAAAGAAGAGAGTATTGTGAATTAGAAAACTTCTCCCCACCCCAGAATGATAAATTGCTTCGATATACCAGTAATGTTGATTGGTGGTATGCTTTTGACAACAGGATAAACTGGGAAGCAAATTGTGTTAACTGGGCAGAAACAACCCTTGGGAAGGGGCTGATATTCCTGGTGGTGGTGCTGGGGAAGTGTTCTAATTAAAGCAGTTGAGTTGCTTTCAATTATAAGTAAAGGAGATTTCCTGTCACCAGTTTGGGAATAGACTAGGAAGAAGATTTGCATTTCCAGGTCAGAGACCAGTGGTTTTGAGGGTGCTTTCTGTGCCAATTTGTACCTGAATTTGAGACTTGTGTTATATGTACCTGTGCCTGTGATGAGTGAAATAGGGGTTGGAAGGACAGCTGAAGGACTAAAAAGATGCTTCTAGATTTTAACATTAGGAGGCTGAATGTTTTTTAGAAATAGAGGATGTTCAATATTCAGTCCTCAAATAGAGGGTATTCAATACACTCTTTAGAAATAGAGGAAATTGTTTGATTCATTAAAACAGCTGTGTTGCTTTAAGATGATGAAAAATTGAATCTTGAATTTTAATGACTCATTTGTATTCCTAAATAAATCTTCCTAGAAGCTATCTCTTGAGCTTCTAATTAGGAGACAGGAAGCATAAACACAGTTTTATAATTTAGGAAAATGGGGCCTCTATTCATCTGAGGTCCCCCACACAACTGTACTCAGCTGTTGTACTGAACATGCTTTTTTGTACCTCCACGTTTATTTATATTTCATTAATTTCAATTTCTAAGGGAATTGGATCATGGAAACTGTCTTTTGGTTTATATCTGCAGGTGGGTGCTACCAAATACAGCCATGAAGAAAAAGGTAAGACTGTTAGATATATCAAAACTATGAAAGTAAAGGTAAGAAGTTGATATTCAGGAACTTTGTGATACATATGTATACACCATCTTTTCTGGACTATTGCAGGAGCCTTCTATGTGGTCTCTGTGACTCTCTTCCCCTTTTATGCTATGAGATTTAATTTTTCTAATGTGGAAATCTGACTGAGTCATCCACATACTTAAGAACCTTTAGTAACTTCTCTAAGCCCTTGGAATAAAATCCAAATGACTTCATGGCCCTTTAAAAATCTGTTACTGACCAAACCCTCTGCCACATGTATGCACCCTATCACAGCCATACAGAATTTACTTTTCTCCAGATTTAGAAATCAATTTGCACTTTGTGTAAGCCTTATACCACACATCATCCAGGCCTCTGTCTGCACATTTATTTTTAACCTAACTCAGATGTTACCACTAAAAGGTCTTATGTGAAGTCTTTAGATGGAATTGGACACACCTTCCTTTGTGCTCTCATAGTATTGTGCCCCACATTGGGGTTTAGGCAGAATTGCTAAGAGTGCAGCTCAAGCTAATTTCTTAACCTTTTGGGGCTTCGGTTTCTTCATTTGTAAAGTGGTAGTAATAATATTAACTGTATCATAGGATTGTTGTGATGTTTAAATGAGTAAATGCCTGTAGAACACTTAGATCAGTATCTAACATGATTAGCCTTGCTAAGTCTTTCATAGACTATTGAAAAAGGTACATTTTATAAATTAAAAACCAAAGGAAATATATCATATTTAGCCTTAACTTCATCTCATAATTCAGTTCTGTAACTACAGTTTGCTAAGGGAATTTTCTTGATGAGCCTGTCCGAAGTTGCTTTCATCGAAAATGCCTAAATGTACCAGACATTTCTACATGAATAAGAACAAAAATTAGCTTGATTTAATCATTCTGCATCGTATACATATATCAAAACTCTCATAGTACCCCCTAAATATATATAATTATTGTTTTTCCATTAAAATTTTAAAGAACACAAGCAAACTTTTTGTGGCAACTTTAGACTGGCTCAGCAGTGACATTTCCTTAGTAAGATAAAGTTACATAAATTGTTAGATTAAATCAAGCCTGAGTATAGTGTATTTTCATCAATACTCCTTATATTTGTAATTAGAAATTGTTATGAAATAGCTTGGGATTGAAAGTAGAACATAAATTCCCTTCATTTGAAAAGCAAGGTAAGGCTGGGAACGGTGGGTTATGCCTGTAATCCCAGCATTGTGGAAGGCTGAGGCTGGCAGATCACTTGAGGCCAGGAGTCCAAGATGAGTCTGGCCAACATGGCGAAACCGTTTGTATAAATATACAAAAAAATTTAGTGAGGCGTGGTGGTGCAAGCCTGTAATCCCAGCTACTCAGGTGAGGTGGCTGAGGCACGAGAATCACTTGATCCAGGGAGGCAGAGGTTGCAGTAAGCCAAGATCATGTCTTTGCACTTCAGCCTGTATGATAGAGAAAGACTTGGTCTCAAAAAAAAAAAAAAAAAAAAGATAAAAAAGAAAAGCAAGATAATTAGAACTATATTTCATAAATTCTAGATGTGAAAGGACTCTCCAAAGTCACTTTACTAAATTCCCTTTTAGTACAAGAGTATATAGCATCTTTGACAAGGTCTCTCTGTGTCAGATGCTGACATTCACAGGAAGGCTGCTTACCTTCATGAGGCTACCCTTTCCCTTGGACAATTCTCACTGTCAGATACTCTCTTGCTTTATATATTTGTTTTGATAACTTGCTTGTTCTTTTGATGTACATGCTCTGAGCATCTGTTATATGTTAGACGTTGGAGGTACAAGGGGACTCCCTTCAGGAGCTTACAGTCTTCTGAGAGAGAGACAGACTCCCACAAAATAAGTGACTGCAATGCATCATAGTCTTTGCAATGAAATAACAGTGCCATGGCAGGACAGAAGACACTTGAATCAGTCTAGAGCATTGGACTCAGAAAAGCTTCTTGAGAAAATGATTACTGAACCAAATCTTGAAGGATAACTGCAATTTAGCTGAAAGAAGAAAGGAAAATGGACAGTTAACTGTCAGAGAGTACTGCATAAAACAGCGGCACAGATGCAGGACCTCTCAGAGGACTGGGAACAGTCAGAGGGACTACCAGCAGTTAAGTGTGGCTGTAAGCTAAAAGTTCCAGGCCAAGAGCGACAGGAGATGAGGGATGAGAAGTAAATAGACTAGATCAAGGAGGGTCTTATATGTAGTCTCAGGACTTCATCTTGCAGGCCATGGGAAGCTTTTGAGAAGAATAATGAGGAACAGAGTAATAAATGGAACAAGGGCATAGAGGTAAATGGAAGGGATGAAATCGAGGGCAGAGGTGGAAAGGTTGACTTGAGCAAAAGGAGGAAGAACTCAGTTATATTGCAATCCTTTGCTTGGTAATTCTGTTAATAAAACATTGAATTATGTTTCAGTGTTTAGTGTCTTCTAATGTGGTATTTCTCTACTCTGTTTCTGAACATATTAACAGTGCGTGTTAATAGCATAAATTCGCTGTAATTCTCTCACCTAAAGGATGTTTGTCCTGTGATAGGTAAGTTCCTGGCTCCTGGAATTCTAAGTATCTCTGCATTCACCATTGGTTGGGAAGAATTTAGTTAGTTTTAAATATCCACACCAGATTGTTGGTACTGTCATTTCAGGAAAATATCAAATCCAGGAGAGAAATCCCTCTAGACTTGATTTGCTCTAGATTGCTAACTTTTTTCCTTTTTTTTCCCTACTTTGTCCTTAGGTGCTGTTGATGGGTAAAAGTGGGTCTGGTAAGACCAGCATGAGGTCTATTATCTTTGCAAATTATATTGCCAGAGACACACGTCGCCTTGGTGCAACAAGTAAGATGTTTTATCTTATTGTAAAGTCAGGTGATCTTAACTATTAATAATCTGCATAACACACTTGGTTGCAGTAGCTTGGGGATGCAGAGAGGTTGAGAGATTTGTTATAGAGCATGTTTACCCTTTTTGCATTCGTTCTCAGAGAGGTGTGGCCTAATTCCAGTTAACTACTGCTTTCTCTCTTGGGGGAGGTTCTTTTCTTTCTAGGTTGTTTATGAAATACATTGCCCTCGTCCAACTGTTTGTTTATCCTGCTGTTTCTTAAATAAGCATTGTTTGTTTGTCTTGGAGTCAGGGGAGAGTGTTTCTAACTGTTATACAAAGGGAAATCCGTGGGTATTAACAAGCATAACAGTAAAATATTCTAAGGTTTTTTAAAGCAGTAGTTACGCCTTGTCTTCGTTAAAAGGTAAATTGTGGTGGTGGGAAGGAAAGAGGTTAACCTGATTGGTACTCTGCTACTTCTTTTCCTGGATACACATAGATGATCTCATTAGAGTTTTGGCTCTGACTTGGGGAATGTGTTATTGCCTTTTATAGTTTGAGTGTTAGAATGGACTAATTGGGCTGCCATGGACAGTGAATGTAGGATCGTGGGAGAGCCCTTCTGTCTCTGGGTTGTACTGCCATTTCATTCTGCAGCATCCAAGCATTTCTGGATTCTTCCTTAGTCCTTGATTTTTAGGAGCAAGCCACCCATTACGCTATACAGTTTCAGAAGTTTCAGGAACAACAACATTTTTAAAACACAGTATGTTTCAGACCCTAGGAAATAAAGGAGAGGAAACCTCATTTCTGTTCTTATGGTGCTTGGAGTGTAAGTGTAGACGTTCATAATTGGGGCACCTTTGATGACTAGAAAGCTGTTTCTTGAATGTATTTTTTTTTTTTTACATGGAGTCTCGTGCTCTTTTGCCCAGGCTGGAGTGCAGTGGTACAGTGCTACCTCCTGGGTTCAAGCGATTCTTATGCCTCGGCCTCACGAGTACCTGGGATTACAGGCACCCAAAACCACACCTGGCTAATTTTTGTATGTTTACCAAAGACGGGTTTCACCATGTTGGCCAGGCTGGTCTCTAACTCCGGACCTCAAGTGATCTGCCCACCTTGACCTCCCAAAGTGCTGGGATTACAGATGTGAGCCATCGTGCCTGGCCTATTTCCCTTTTTTTTCTGTTAGCTTATTCTCTTTCTGTTCACTTAAGCCTCTAAAAATATTTGAGGATAGTCAGTGTCTCAGTTTGTCCTAGCTATCTCTTGCCTCACAACTTTTTTTTTTTTTTTTTTTAAGACTGAGTCTGGCTCTGTCATCCAGGCTGGAGTGCAGTGGTATGATCTCAGCTCACTGCAACCTCCACCTCCCAGTTCAAGGGATTCTCCTGCCTCAGCCTCCCAAGTAGCTGGGACTACAGGCGTGTACCACCATATCTGGCTAATTTTTTTATTCTTAGTACAGACGGGGTTTCACCATGTTGGCCAGGCTTGGTCTCGAACTCCTGACCTCAGATGATCTGCCTGCCTCACCTCGGCCTCCCAAAGTGTTTGGACTATAGGTGTGAGCCAACATGCCCAGCCATCTTGCCTCACAAATCATGTCTTCCTTAAGTCAAACATGTCCAGTTCTTCCACTATTTCTCATTTAACATATTTTGAAACATTTTAAGCAACGTGTTCAACTTGTCTACATTTTTCTTAAGGTACCGAGACTTGAATGTAGGTGGAGTCTGATCAGGACAGAGTGGGCCTATCACATCTCTTATCCTGGACATTACATTGCTGTTAGCACAGTCTAACACGTATCTTCCTTTTTTGGAGTAACTTTTATTATGCAGAGTCTTATTAAAATACCCCAATTCCCTTTCAAATATGTTGTTATTAAAACACATACTCTTCTGGCTCTTGTGCAGTTAACTATTTTGAACCAAAGAATAAATGCTTATTTCTATTAAATCATTTACTTTTGTTTGTTTTAGCCCATCATACGTTCCTGTACCCTTTGTTTGTTAACTATGAAATCCAGAACAAGTCCAATCTCTTTTTTTCCTTTATCCATTAAAAAAGGGATTGGATCTTATTTTCATTTTAGCTACTGATTCTCATGTCTAATATATTAGCTATCTTTCCTAACTCTAATATCTGATGTATTAGCTATCTTTCCTAACTCTAATATCTGATATATTAGCTATCTTTACTAACTCCATGCAGTTTGTACATTTGATGAATATCTCATCTAGTTTTCACCTAAGTTACAGGTCAAAAGTTTTGGTCAGGATAGTGTCCTATGACCTGTCATGCCTATGTAATTGACATCTGTGTCTCTGGCCTCTGTCCAAACTTCTCTCTATCTTGGTTTAATAGATTAAAACTCTTTCTTTCAAGTTAAATATCTGGGCCTAATTACCCTGATGGTTTCAGTAGATTAGAGAAAGCTAACAGTTATTGAACAATTGTTATTTGTCAGACTTTTGTGTACTCTTTTATTTACTTTAGTTCTCATGTTAACTTCATTTTATTAGAGAATAAAAAAGGAGGTACAACCTAGAAGTTAATATCACTCCCCTGGGAAGTGTTAGAGCTGGAATGTCAATCTATGCTCCTTCTTTATTCCTTATGCTACATTCTGTCTAGCTTACCTTCTGCTAACAATTCCTAGTAGGCTTATTTTCCTTTCTGTTTTAAATTGTGCACACTTTGTTGAAGTACCTTTTTCTAGTCCAGTTACTGTTGCTGTTCTTATATAGCTGATCGGCAGTGCTGACTAACCCTGAGTCCAGAGAATAGTCTTGCAACCAACATTTCAGAGCTATTCAAACTGCTTAAAATAGTTTTGACATAACCTAGCAGTCTTATTGTGAACAGAACTTTGCAAATTATATGAACCCTATACATTAAGGCAAACCATTTATTCAGCAAGTATTTTTTGGAACTTTTTGTGTAGCAGGCATGGAGAACATGACAGAGCTCTTGCCCTTAAAAATATCTCAAGTTGGACCTTTATTACTAATACTTTGTTGGTGATTATTATATCTCCTTACAGGTAGTGAAAGTATACTTTAAAATATGTTGGTCTTAAGGCTTTAGGATATCATCATTAGCTTCTCATTGCTAAAGAAATACCTGGGTTCTGTTGCGAAACTTGTCATTTAGTTTGTCATTGCTAAAGAAATACCTGGGTTCTATTGCTAAACTTATGGACAAGTTCAAAATAGTGCATTGCTTTTTACTTGATAGTCCTCTTTATGTAGTTGCTGATTTTCTTTAAAAGTAGTAAGAGTACTTCTAAAATATTACATTGACTTTAATGTTTCAGTGTTTTTCTAGTTTCTCATTGCTGAAAATAGTCCAGTTTTATTTTGTTAAACTTAGAGCCTACTGTGTTTTGAAATTTGAAGTAAGAATACATGATGGTGATATTATTCATTTATTAGGGGGCTGCTAAATGTATTTGTTGGAATAGTAAACTTGTCAATAAAAATTATTATGAAGTATTTTAGTCTCAAACACTGTTGACGGCTCCAAGATTTCCTACCTTCTCAAAATTCTCTATTCCCTTGGCTTTTATTTAATGCTCTGTTACCCTGGTTTTCTTCCTTTATCTTTAATCATCCCATCCCTCTTTAAAAAAAAATCTTTATCATAGTATTTTCTTCTTTCTGCCCCATAAGTGTGTGTCATTCCCCAAAGCTCTGTTCTTGGTTCTTTTTAGTTGTTCTTGTGACAGTAGGGTAGGAAGACTAGGAGAGCTAGAAGGCCACATGTGAAAGACACGAGATTAAAGAGGGAAGCGGGAAGTGGAAGGTTAGATCATAAAATGTCTTGTAAGCCAAGTTAGGTAGTAGGAACTGAGGGTAAAGAGAGTTTTAAACAGAAGAGCAATATTTTACAGGTCCCAGGGATTAGGGAAATGTGTGTGTTTTTTTTTAAAGCAACATGAACAGATTTATATTTTATTTTTAATTTTCAGTTTTAATTACAAAAGTAGTACTTGTGAAAAATTCAAATGTTACAGACGCGTTAAAAGCTTCTTTTCTCCCTCACTCTCAGGTCTGCTTCCTAGGGACAACCACAATTAGTAGTTTTAAGGTTATCCTTCCGTCCCTTTCTTTTCTGGATGTATACATTCATGCTTATGCAGAGAGACATGGTTTTTTACTGTTTAAAGAAGAATGGAATAAAAATCTACATTTTGGAGAGGTCACTCTATCTGTAATATGGAGGATAGATAGGCTGGAGGGAGGCAAGGCTAGAAACAGGTTGATCAGTTTGGAAACTATTTTAGTAGACCAGGTAAGAGATGATGGGGGCTTGATTTGGGCTAGGGTGATGATAGTGGATGTGGTGAGAAGCAAATGGATTTGAGATCTATTTAAGAGGTAGAGCCAACGGGACCTTCTAGTAGATTTAGGGAGAATGATGAGGAAAAAAGTGGACTGAAGGATGAAACTGAGCTTTTGGCTTAGGCAACTGGTTGAATTCACTGAGATAGAGAAGACTGAAAGAGGAATAGATTTTGTAGGAAGCAAGGAGAGTTGATGAGTTATATATACTTGGATGCATTGAGTTTGGGATACTTGTGGTTTACTCAAATGGAGATTTGTAATAAATGTCAGAAAGGTAGGAGAGAAATCTGTCCTAGAGATACCTGTTTCTGAGCCATCAGTGTCCAAATGGTAAATAAAATAATACAAATAGGCTAGCTTGCCTTGGGGAAGGTGGCCAAGGATGGAGTCCTGAAGAATTCCAACATTTAAGGGACAGAAAGAAGAATAGGAGTTGTAAGGGAGGATCTGCCAGAGAAGTTGTAGGTATGATATCAGAGACCAAGAGAAGAGAATTTTTTGAGAAGAAGAGAGTAGTCAACAGTGTCATGCTGCAGAAAGTAAGACAAGGACTAAAAAGTCCACTGGATTTGGTTATGGGGCCATTGGTCACTTGAGAATAATTTCTATGATATGGGAGTAGAAACCTGATTTCTATCCCATGTGCCCCATGTCTAAACAGTCACTGAATCCTGTCACTTCTTTTGTTATTGTCTTTCCCTTTCTCAGTAGCACTTCTTTCCATTTTTTTTTAGTACTAGACCGTATTCATAGTCTTCAAATTAATAGCAGTTTGAGCACCTACTCTCTCGTAGACTCTGTTGGAAATACAAAGACATGTAAGATATGATTCCTTTTCCAAGGAGGGGGAAGTAAAGGGGAGAAGGGAAGTAGTTTGAGCACCTACTACGTGCCAGGCACTTTATGTATGATAACTCATTGAATCCTCATAGTAATCCTGTGAGGTCAATGCTATGCCTTGCCCCCCTTCTTTTTTAATTGAAGAGGAAACTAATACTCAGAGCTTAAGTGACTTGCCCAAGGTCACACAGAGAGGTAGACCTGGTATTTGAATGAAGATTTGTTTGACTACAAAGCCAACGCTTTTTAAAATAATGCTCTGCTGCTTCTGGTGTAGTTTATAAGAAGATAAAATTGCACAAAAGTTAGATAGCAGTCAATTTAAGCAAGAGCTTTGAGATAGTTATAGGAGAAATATCACTGGTTGATTGATTATCACAAATTGTATAGATGATAATTCCTAGACTTTGACAAATTTTCAGGATAAAATCTTTCATTATTACTCCTTGGGATTTTTAGTGCCTGGCAGAGAGTAGATGCTTAATAAATGTTTGAATGAATTCAGAGGGAGAGATGACGGTAAGTGAGGGTAGCCAGGCAGGGCTTTTAGAGGAGATGGGATTTAGGCTGGGTCTTAAAAGATGAATATATTTTGAAAGAAAGATGGGGAGGGCTTTCCAGGTAGATAAACAGAGTAGGTGAAGAGTACAGGGGAGGGAAGTATAACTCAGAGGTCGCAAACAGGCAGCCTGTATCCTGGATAAGGCCTGTAGATGTGTTTTGTTTGGCCCATGTGATGGTTTCTAAAAATGGAAATTAGTTATCAACATGTAAAAATTTTCATAAAAATCTGGATTTCCCACTACTGCTGAAAAACCTAAAGATCTGGTAACCCCTCCATTCCTGAATGGCAAGTGAACAAGACCTTAGTAATTGCTGCTCACTCTGCTATTGCATTGGGTAGATGTTTACCCTCCATATGCGGACAACTTTGCTCATATACGTTTACTGGCCTGGCCCCTGTGAGCAAGTTTGCGACCCCTGGTGTAAAGTATTTGGGGGGTTGGGGAGGTAGTGGGGTTTGGGAGTACTGTGAATAAACCAAATTGGGCTGGAGTGAAAGGCTTTATTAATGTGGATCATTGGGGAATGTATAGGTAGATTGGAAACCAAATTGTGAAGGACCTTGAATGCCTCCCCATAGGCATGGAGGAGCCATTGAAAGTGTTCTGAATGGGGAGTGACATGTTCAAAGTGGTGTTAAGAAGATGAGCCAGGTAATAGTAGCCTGTAGGATGAAGTAAAAGTAAGTAAGGCTTTTTGGTGGGGAGGTCAGTTATGGAGCTATTGTAGTAGTGTAGACATGAGATGATAAGGGGGCTTCCTTAATGTTTGTGGTGGGTTATAAAATAAGGAATGGCATTGAGAGAGATTACAAAGGACTAGCAATGTACTGAATGTGGATAGAGGAGTCAAAAGTGGGAAAAAAATTAGAGTCATTAACTTGAAAGGAAATCAATAGCTGGAGTTTGGTTATGTTTTATGTTTGGTTTTTGTTACTGTTTTTTAAATGCGTGTGTGGCGGGGAAAGTTGGTGGGGGCAGGTGGAACAGGGAAGATCGATTAAATGGTATATGTCTATTACGTGTTGAAATTTTAACATTAGTATTATAATTGGAGATTGTTTCTGCTCTAAGGACTAAACTACTAAAAAGTAAAATGACTTACATGAGAGCCAATTCTGTAGCTCAGGGTAGTTTAGGTGCCTACCTTGCCACTAAACCACACTACTAAGCTGAAAATCACCTTCTTCTTGTGGCTTTGAGCATTTCACTCCACTTTGGTCCTTCTAAATTTCATGGGTTAGTGCTTTGCTTATTTTGAATTTCACGACACCTGCTATAATTACTAGTTTGTCATATTTGTCTTCCAGTTGATGTAGAACATTCTCATGTTCGATTTCTGGGAAACCTGGTATTGAACCTGTGGGATTGTGGTGGGTGAGTACCATCTGCTTACTTGTTTGTTAAGCCTATGTCAGTAATCATGGCATCTAGTATATCAGCATGGCGAATACACCTAGAGTAACTATCATTTGTAATAGATTGGTTAGAAATTACTTCAAAATTGACACGAGTCAATAAAGATCTCTGACTTTTATGGAATTGTGAAAATGCCCTCTGTATGTGACATATTTAAATAGCACTAATCCAAGCTTCTTCTAGGTATCTATAGTTTGGGATAGATTATCCCCTTTTGTGGAGGAATAAATTAGGTTTCTGTCTCAGGCAGCCCAGTGCTGAGTTCTTAGCTGTCATACCATACTACTTTGTTCTTAGTTACAATACTTCAATAATTTTCTCCAGGCCGTCTCAATACTGTAGATCAGATGCTGAGCACATATTCTCTAGCTAAGTTACCTACTTTTTGGAAGAGTAGGAGTTAGCTCTTCCTTTTGTGAGAGAAGTATTCACCACATATTCCATGACAAATGTACACACACTGTGGATGTATGCTGATGTTGCTCCCTACTCTGTGGCCATTGCATCTTTGTGCTGAAGGAGCAGTGTGCACTGCACAGTGGATAGGAGCATAGGTTTTGGAGTTAGATTGGGGTTTGCACCTAAACTCTATTGGCTGTGTTATCTTGGGTAGATCATTTAAACTTCCTGAGCCACAGTTTCTTCATCTGTACAGTAGTGAAGGCAATGTTACCAGGTCATAGGGTTGTTTTGATGATTAAGTTAGATCACTTATACAAAGTTGCATAGCAGAGTGCCTCACAAAATAAATAGATATTGTTAGCTCAGTGTTTCCCACCTCTTTGCGTAGAGCCAGCCATAGAGTAGGTACTCAATGAATATTTATTGAAAGAATAATGCAATAGCTAAATACTCTGTAAGAAAATGATTCCATTCCTGCTAGCAGATGGATTACTTAATACCCTAGCACCTGTCTCCATACAAATCCTTCCTCATTATCATTGGTTCTAATTTTCTAATCTGTGTCAAGAGATTAGTCCCTAGCCCCTTGCTTTTAGGCACTAAGATGTGATGATCTTCATTACAGAGAAGGCAGCTGAGGTCCAGGGAGATTATGATTCTACTGAGTTCCCACAGCTAATTAATAGCAAAGTGCAAGACTAGAACCTAGGTTCCTGATTTTTTTCTCCTACTACAGGATGCTACTATTTTCTGCTGGCCAACTGGTAATTGAGAACTTCCTGGAAAGCAGCACTTCGCTTAAGGAGCAAATAGCAACATTCTGTTAAAAAGTTACCATTGGAGTCATTTTAGTGTAGTTTAGAATATTTGACTATTGAGTTACTCATTCAGCAAATTTTCATTGAGTACTTAACACTCTGTTAGAAGCCGGGAAACAATGAAGAATAGTAACAGACATGGAACTTGCTGTCTAGGGAAGCGAATGGTATTAATGAAAAACACACCAACAAGTGTAATAACTTGTGGTAAGTGTTAGAAATAAGGGAAATGCATTGGTATAAGAGCCTATGCTGAGTGGATTGACCTATCAGGAGGCCATGGGCAGTTTCTGTGAGGAAATATGGATTGAACTGAAATCTAAAGAGGTAAGCAGGAGTTAGCTAGATGAAGAGGTAGAGGGTAGCATCTGAGACAGCGTGAACAGCATGTGTAAAGGCCACATAGTGGATAAATCATGTGCCACTTGAGGAATTGAGAAGAAGTCAGTGTTTAGAACATAAGGAGAGGGGCAGAGAAATGGATCTGGTACAGGAGGATCAAAGGGAACTGGTAAGAAACAGAAAAGGGACGGCACCAAATGGTTGACATGTTTTGCAAACTTATTTTGTTGGCTCAAGTTGTGGCTTAGGAGGTTTTAAGGCCAGACTTATTTGTTATGATTTGCCCTTTAAATTGAAGCCTTAAGATTATCTTTCACATTGAGCAAGCTAACAAAAATAGGTCATAAGGAGGAGTAATTGAACTGAGGATTTGCTTACTATAGATTTCTTTTTTCTACCAGGCAAGACACCTTCATGGAAAATTATTTCACTAGCCAACGGGACAACATATTCCGAAATGTGGAGGTTCTGATTTATGTCTTCGATGTGGAAAGCCGTGAACTGGAAAAGGACATGCACTATTACCAATCATGCCTGGAGGCCATTCTGCAGAACTCTCCAGATGCCAAAATATTTTGCTTGGTACACAAAATGGATCTGGTACAGGAAGATCAACGGGACCTGGTAAGAAACAGAAAAAGTGTTGCACCAAATGCTTGACATGCTTTGCCAAGTTATTTTTAGAGGTGTAGGTGAATTTGTACCATTTTTTGAGCAATAAAAGGTCAGCAGAAGTTATCAAAATAAAGTTTTCTCATTTGCTTTAACAAAACACTCTTTTAAACACATTTTCAATGATAAGGGAAATATATTATTTGTTAGTAAATAGTTTTCAGAATTAGGGAAAGAGTCTGTCCAAGTGATCTCCTCACTAAGCAGCATTTATTTATTTTAAAAATATATTTGCTGCCCCAGTTTTATTGTGCTTCAAAGCAGGGAGCTATTGTCAAGGTTAAGACCCACTAGGAGTGAGATGAAGAGAGGTTGCTGCTTTCATTAGATTGACTTAGGAAACTGGTATATACCAGTTCAAGTGCCAACCACAGTGTGTTAGGCACTATGCCAGGTCTTTCATAATTGCACTAATATAGTAGATTTCTCTTTTCTGACATAGGAGTTAGTATACACAAATTTAAACCAGAGAAGACATAGTAGGGGGTGATGTCACCAAAATAGTGGAGTAGGAGATACCGGTCTTCACCGCTCTGAAAAAAAACAAATACAGATAGCTATCCACATACCAAAATAGCCCCGAGAAGGCTCAAAGGCCCATTATGGAAAGACATAGTAGAATGGGTAAACTTCTGCTTAGCTGTGAGACTCCAGGACTGGCAAATCATGTAGTCTATCTTCAGTTTGCTCAATATAAAATAAGAGGATTGGATTTTAAGGTCTAAGCTGAAAGAGAAGATCCTCCTCTATTTCTAAGGGTATAACACTAAGGAAAGCAGTTTTAGGATATGCTGGTCATACAGAAGAATACAGTTTCTCTTTGAGTTGGAGTATAAGAATCTAAGGAAATCCTTTAATGAAAGGATTTTTTGGTAATAGCTGCAATAAGGAATACTTTTTTATATGACTGGTTACAGGATTGTCTCCACTGTTACAGTGTTTTGGTATTCATAGGTTAGCTTATAGGCTTTCAAAAACCATTTGAAGGGTTCCATATTTGACTCAGAAAACTGTTTTTGATTATTTAGTGTCTTTTTAGCTCTTTTTACCTCACCTTCTGTCATTAAGTATTAATTACTATTTAATACCTAATAACTAATACAGTTTTAATTCAGCAGAAAATCATGTATGTAGCTTGGGTCTTGAGTTTGTGAGGGCCCTGTTATTGCTCTTGCTGTTTTACTCTCATTTCCTTTAAAAATCACTTTATTTCCTAGCCAAAATTGCAGTAGAAAAACTTACAGCATTCCAATAAATGAGCTCCTTTAAATACTTACAAGTATTTTATTCACTTGTGATTTTGTGTTTTTTTAGTATTTTTATTTTATTTATTATTTCAGTAGCTTTATGGTTATGTGTGGTTTTTGCTTACATGGATGAATTGTACTGTGGTCAAGTCTGGGCTTTTAGTGTGTTCATCACTTGAATAGTGTACATTATACCTAATAGGTAATTTTTCTTTCCTCACCCCCCCACTCAGTCCCTCCCCATTTCTGTGTCTCCAGTGTCCATTATACCACTCTGTATGCCTTTGTGTACCCATAGCTTAGCTCCCACTTATAAGCAAGAACATGCACTATTTGGTTTTCCATTCCTGAGTTATAATCAGAGATAGTTTGACTTCCTTTTTAAAATTTGGATCCCATTTATTTCTTTCTCTTGCCTGATTGCTCTGGCTAGGACTTGTAGGACTATGTTGAATAGAAGTGGTAAAAATGTGGCTGGGTGAGGTGGCTCACTCCTATAATCCTAGCACTTTGGGAGGCCCAGGCGAGTGGATCATCTGAGGTCGAGAGTTCGAGACCAGCCTGACCAACGTGGAGAAACCCTGTCTCTACTAATAATACAAAAATTAGCTACTTGAGAGGCTGAGGCACGAGAATTGCTTGAACCTGGGAGGTGGAGGTTGCAGTGAGCCGAGATCACGCCATTGCACTCCAGCCTGGGTGACAGAGCGAAACTCCATCTCAAAAAGAAAAAACTGGTAAAAGTGGGTATAATTGTCTTTTTCTAGTTCCTAGGGGAAATGCTTTAATCTTTTCCCCATTCATTATGATGTTGGCTGTGAGTTTCTCATAAAGGGCTCTTATTATTACTTTTTATTAGACTTTAAGTTCTAGGGTACATATGTAGAATGTGCAGGTTTGGTACATAGGTGTACACATGCCATGATGATTGGCTGCATCCATCACCCCATCATCTACATTAGGTGTTTCTCCTAATGCTATCCCTCCCCTACTCCCCCATCCCCCAACAGGCCCCAGGGTGTGATGTTCCCCTGCCTGTGTCCATGTGTTCTCATTGTTCAACACCCACTTATGAGTTAGAACATGTGGTGTTTGGTTTTCTGTTATTGTGTCAGTTTGCTGAGAATGATGGTTTCCAGCTTTATCCATGTCCCTGCAAAGGACATGAACTCATCCTTTTTTATGGCTGCATAGTATTCCATGGTCATATGTGCCACATTTTCCTTATCCAGGCTATCATTGATGGGCATTTGAGTTGGTTCCAAGTCTTTGCTATAGTGAACAGTGCTGCAGTAAACATACATGTGCATGTGTCTTTATAATAGAATGATTTATAATCCTTTGGTTATATACTCAGTAACAGGATTGCTGAGTCAAATGGTATTTCTAGTTCTAGATCCTTGAGGAATTGCCACACTGTCTTCCACAATGGTTGAACTAATTTACACTCCCACCAACCATATAACAGTGTTCCTATTTCTCCACATCCTCTCCAGCATCTGTTGTTTCCTGACTTTTTAATGATCACCATTCTAACTGGCATGAGATGGTATCTCATTATGGTTTTGATTTGCATTTCTCTAATAACCAGTGATGATGAAGTTTCTTTCATATGTTTGTTGGCTGCATAAATGTCTTGTTTTGAGAAGTATCTGTTCATATCCTTTGCCCACTTTTTGATGGGGTTGTTTGTTTTTTTCCTGTAAATTTGTTTAAGTCTTTGTAGATTCTGGTTACTAGACCTATGTCAGATGGGTAGATTGCAAAAATTTTCTCCCATTCTGTAGATTGCCTGTTTACTCTGATGATAGTTTCTTTTGCTGTGCAGAAGCTCTTTAGTTTAATTAGATCCCATTTTTCTATTTTGGCTTTTGTTGCCATTGCTTTTGGTGTTTTATTCATGAAGTCTTTGCCCATACCTATGTCCTGAATGGTATAACCTAGGTTTTCTTCTATGGTTTTTATGGTTTTAGGTCTTATGTCTAAATCTTTAATCTGTCTTGAGTTAATTTTTGTATAAGGTGTAAGGAAGGGATCCCATTTCAGCTTTTTCCATATGGCTAGCCAGTTTTCCCAACACCATTTATCAAACAGGGAATCCTTTCCCTGTTGCTTGTTTTTGTTGGCTTTGTCAAAGATCAGATGGTTGTAGATGTGTGGCATTATTTCTAAGGCCTCTGTTCTGTTCCATCAGTCTATATATCTGTTTTGGTACCAGTACCATGCTGTTTTGATTATGGTAGCCTTATAGTGTACTTTGAAGTCAGATAGTGTCATGCCTCTAGCTTTGTTCTTTTTGCTTAAGATTGTCTTGGCCATGCGGGCTCTTTTTTTTTTGTTCCACATGAAATTTAAGGTGGTTTTTTCCAATTCTGTGAAGAAAGTCAATGGTAGCTTGGTGGGGATAGCATTGAATCTACAGATTACTTTGGGCAGTATGGCCATTTTCATGATATTGATTCTTCCTGTTCATGAGCATGGAATGTTTTTCCATTTGTTTGTGTCCTCTCCTATTTCCTTAAGCAGTGGTTTGTTAGTTCTCCTTGAAGAGGTCCTTCACATCCCTTGTAAGTTTTATTCCTAAGTATTTAATTCTCTTTGTAGCCAGTGTGAATGGGAGTTCGCTTATGATTTGGCTCTCTATTATTGGTGTATAGAAATGCTTTTGATTTCTGCACATTGATTTTGTATCCTGAGACTTTGCTGAAGTTGCTTATCAGCTTAAGGGGATTTTGGGCTGAGAAAATGGGGTCTTCTAAATATACAGTCATGTTGTCTGCAAGTAGAGACAATTTGACTTCCTCTTTTCCTATTTGAATACCCTTTATTTCTTTCTCTTACCTCACTGCTGTGGCCAGAACTTCCAATACTATGTTGAATTGGAGTGGTGGGAGAGGACATCTTTGTCTTGTGCCAGTTTTCAAAGGGAATGCTTCCAGTTTTTGCCCATTCAGTATAATATTGGCTGTGGGCTTGTCATAAATAGCTTTTATTATTTCGAGATATGTTCCATTGATACCTAGTTTATTGAGAGTTTTTAGCATGAAGGACTGTTGAATGTTGTCAAACACCTTCTCTGTATCTATGGAGATAATCATGTGGTTTTTGTCTTTGGTTCTGATTATGTAATGGATTGTGTTTATTGATTTGCATATGTTGAACCAGCCCTGCATCCCAGGGATGAAGCCAACTTGATCGTGATGGATAAAGTTTTTGATGTGCTGCTAGATTCGGTTTGGCAGTATTTTTATTGAGGATTTTCACAACGATGTTCATCAGGGATACTGGCCTGAAATTTTCTTTTTTAGTTGTGTGTCTGCCAAGTTTTGGTATCAGGATGATGTTGGCCTCACAAAATGAGTTAGGAAGGATTCCTTCTTTTTCTATTGTTTTGAATAGTTTCAGAAGGAATGGTACCAGTTCCTCTTTGTACTGCTGGTAGGATTCGGCTATGAAACCATCTGGTCCTGGACTTTTTTTGGTTGGTAGGCTTTTAATTGCTGCCTCAATTTCAGACCTTGTTAAATCTGTTCAGGGATTCAACTTCTTCCTGGTTTAGTCTTGGGAGGGTGTAAGTGTCCAAGAATTTATCCAATTTTTCTGGATTCTCTGGTTTATTTGTGTAGAGGTGTTTATAGTATTCTCTGATAGTAGTTTGTATTTCTGTGGGATTGGTGGTTATATCACCTTTATCATTTTTTATTGCATCTATTTGATTCTTCTCTTTTCTTATTAGTCCGGCTAGTGGTCTATTTTGTTGATCTTTTTTAAAAAACAGCTCCTGGATTCATTGATTTTTTGAAGTGTTTCTCATGTCTCTATCTCCTTCAGTTCTGATCTTAGTTATTTCTTGTCTTCTGCTGGCTTTTGAATTTGTTTGTTGTTTGCTTCCAGAGGGTGTCAATTTTAGATCATTCCTGCTTTCTCTTGTGGGCATTTAGTGCTATAAATTTCCCTCTACACACTGCTTTAAATGTGTACCAGACATTCTGGTACATGTGTCTTCATTCTCATTGGTTTCAAAGAACATATTTATTTCTGCCTTCATTTTGTTATTCTTCCAGTAGTCATTCAGGAGCAGGTTGTTCAGTTTTCGTATAGTTGTGTGGTTTTGAGTGAGTTTCTTAATCCTGAGTTCTTATTTGATTGCACTGTTGTCTGAGAGACTGCTTGTTATGATTTCCATTCTTTTGCGTTTGCTGAGGAGTGTTTTACTTCATATTATGTGGTCAGTTTTACCCACAAAGGGAAGCCCGTCAGACTCACAGCAGACCTCTCAGCAGAAACCCTACAAACCAGAAGAGAGTGGGGGCCAATATTCAACATTCTTAAAAGAATTTTCATCCCAGAATTTCACATCCAGCCAAACTAAGCTTCATAAGCCAAGGGGAAATAAAATCCTTCATGGACAAGCAAATGTTGAGAGATTTTGTCATCGCCAGGCCTGCCTTACAAGAGCTCCTGAAGGAAGCACTAAACATGGAGAGGAACAACCAGTACCAACCACTGCAAAAACATACCAAATTGTAAAGATCATCGACACTATGAAAAAACTACATCAACTAATGGGCAAAATAACTAGCTAGAGTCATAAGGGCAGGATCACACATAACAATATTAACTTTAAATGTAAATGAGCTAAATGCCCCAATTGAAAGACACAGACTGACAAATTGGATAGAGTCAAGACCCGTCAGTGTGCTGTATTCAAGAGACCCATCTCACTTGCAAAGACACACATTGGCTCAAATAAAGTATTGTAGGAATTTTTACAAAGCAATTGGAAAGCAAAAAAAAAAAAAAAAAAAAGCGGGAGTAGGGGTTACAATCCTAGTCTCTGGTAAAACAGACTTCAACAAAGATCAAAAGAGACAAAGAAGGGCATTACATAATGGTAAAGGGATCAATGCAACAAGAAGAGCTAACTATCTTAAATTTATATGCACCCAATGTAGGAGCACCCAGATTCATAAAGCAAGTTCTTAGAGACCTACAAAGAGATTTAGACTCCATACAATAATAGTGGGACATTTTAACTCCCCACTGTCAGTATTAGACAGATCAATGAGAGAGAAAAATTAACAAGGATATCCAGGACTTGAACTCAACTCTGGTCCAAGTAGACCAAATAAACATCTACAGAACTCTCCATCCCAAATCAACAGAATATGCATTTTTCTCAGCACCACATCTCACTTTTTCTAAAAACAGGCTCTTATTATTTTGAGGTATTTTCTTCTGTGCCTAGTTTGTTGAAGGTTTTTATCATAAAGTGATGCTGGATTTTCCTGAATGCTTTTTCTGCATCCATTGAGATGATCGTATGGGTTTTATTTCTAATTCTGTTTGTATGGCGAATCTCATTTATTTACTTGTGTATATTGAACCATGCTTGCATCCCTGGGATGAAACCCACTTGATCTTAGTGAATGATCTCTTTGATGTGCTAGTAGATTAGGTTTGCTAATCTTTAGTTGAAGATTTTTGCATTTATGTTTATCGAGTATATGGAATTGTAGCTTTCTCTTTTTTGTTATGTCCTTTCATGGCTTTGGCATCAGGATGATACTGGCTTTGTAGAATGAGTAGAGGAGGATTCCCTTATTCCCAATCTTTTGGAATAGTTTCATTTGGATTGGCATCAGTTCTTTGAATGTCTCATAGAATTTCCCTGTGAATCCATCTGGTCCTGGGTTTTGTTTTTTGGTCGGGAGATGTTTTTATTACTGATTCCATCTCACTAATTGTTAGTAGTCTGTTCAGGATTTCTATTTTTTTTTTTCCAGATTCAAGTTTGTGGGGTCATGTGTTTCCAAGAATTTATCCATTTCCTCTAGATTTTGTACTTTGAGTACATAGAAGTGTTCATAGTATTCTCAGTCACCCTTGGTATTTCTGTGTTATCAGTATGATGTTTCCATTTTCATTTCTGATTGCGCTTATTTGAATTTTTTCTTGCTTTATCTAGCTAGTGGTTTATTAATTTAGTTTATGTTTTCAAAGAACCAACTTTTTGTTTCATTGACCATTGCATTTTTTTATTTCTTTTCAATTTTCTTGAATTCTAGTCTAACCTTTGTTATTTCTTACTTCTTTTCTTCGGCTAGCTTTGGGTTTGACTTGTTCTTGTTTCTCCAGTTCCTTGAGGTGTGATGTTAGGTTGTAAATTTGTGATCTTTTTGTCCTTTTGATGTAGGCATTTAGTGCAATAAACTTTTATCCTAGCACTGCTTTTGCTGTATCCCAGAGATTTTGATAACTTGTATCAATGTTTTCATTCACTTCAAAAAAATTTTTAATTTCTGTCTTGATTTTATTTTTGACCCAAAGATCACTCAAGAGTAGACTTTTTAATTTCCATATACTTTTATGGTTTTGAGAGTTCCTCTTGTAATTGATTTCTGGTTTTATTCTGCTTTGGGCTGATTCAATACTTGATATGATATTGATTTTTGAAAATTTATTAAGACTTGTTTTGTGGCCTGTCATATGGTCTATCTTGAAGAAGTTCCATGTGCTGACAATAAGAATGTATATTCTGCAGTTTTGGGGTAGAATGTTCTGTAAATGTCTGTTAAGTCCACTTGTCTAGAGTCCAGTTTACATCCAGTGTTTGTTTACTTTCTGCTGCAGTGATCTATCTAGTGCTGTCCATGGGGTGTTTTAGTCCTCCACTATAATTGTATTGCTTTCTATCTCTGTTTCGTAGGTCTAGTAGTTTCTGTTTTGTAAATCTTGGAGCTCTGGAGTTAGGTGCGTATATATTTAGCGTTGTTATATGTTCTTGTTGAATTGATTTCTTTATCATTATATAATGACTTTTTTTTCTTTTTTACTGTGTTGATATAAAGTCTGTTTTATCTGATATAAGAATAGTTATTCCTACTCACTCTTGGTTTCTACCAACATGGAATATTTTTCTTACCCATTTACCTTAAGTCTATAAGAATCTTTACAAGTTAACTGGGTTTCTGGAAAACAGCAGCTATTTGGTTTGTGTTTTTTTCCATTCTTCCTATCTGTATCTTTTAAGTGGCACATTTAGATCATTTACATTCAATGTTAATATTGACATGTGATGTCTTGTTGCAGTTATCTTGCTGATTGTTACCCAGTTGCTTGGTTTTCTTCAATGTGTTACAGTTTTATAAGTCATGTGAATTTTTTGCTTTCAAGTATTTTTATATTGGTGCATGACCTTTCATTTTGATATTTAGAACTCCTTTTGCATATCTTATAGGTTTGGTCTAGTGGAGACAAATTCCATCAGCATTTGCTTGTCTGGGAAAGACTTCATTTCTCTTTCATTTATGAAACTTAGCTTTGATAGATACAGAATTCTTGGCTGACAGTTATTCTGTTTGAGGAGACTAAAGATAGGACCTCAGTCCCTTCTGGCTTGTAAAGTTTCTGCTGAGAAGCCTGCTGTTAGTCTGATAGGTTTTCCTTTATAAGTTATCCAATGCTTTTGTCCCACTCTTCTTAGAATTTTTTCCTTCATGTTTACTTTGGATAGCCTGATGACTATATGCCTTGGTGATGTCTTGTTTATAATGAATCTCCTAGTAGTTCTTTGAGCTTCTTGTATTTGGATGTCTAAATTTCTGGCAAAACCAGGCAAGGGAAGTTTTCCTCAAATATTTCCTCAAATGGGTTTTCCAAACATTTTACTTTTTCTTCTCCCTCAGGAATACCTGCAATTCTTATATTTGGATGTTTTAAACCTAAATTTGTATTTACTGGAGACTTTGTTCATTTCTTTTAATTCCTTTTTAAAATTTTTTATCTGATTGGGTTAATTTGAAAGCCTTGTCTTCAAGCTCTGAAATTCTTCCCTGTACTTGGTCCAGTGATTTCTTTATATTGGTTTCTAACTTTCTCTTGGATATCATTTAGCAACCTAATAATTAACATTTTGAATTCTTTATCTGGCATTTCAAAGATTTCCTTTTGGTTTGGGTCCATCACTGGAGAGTTAGTGTGATCTTTTGGAGCTGTTGTAGAACTCTCTTTCTGTTGCCAAAATAATTTTTCTGGTTCCTCCTCATTTGAGTAGACTATTTCCTCTTATTATTTTCCAATTTATTTCTTATTTTACTGGGTTTTTAAATTATTTTCTCCCCTTGAGGATGTGACTTTAATGTGTATAGTGTATGGTCACCTAGCTTTGGCTTTGGGTGCTTTCAGTGGCAAAGACTGTGCTTGAGCTCTTTGGTTGTAGAGAATCTTTGTTGTGCCATGGCTTTCTTAGCTACTAGTTGTAGTAGCAGTGTTCTGGGTGTGTGAGAAGGCTCGCTGTCTCCAATGGGTCAGAATGGCAGAGATCTCATGAAGCTTATCTCATTCCCCAGTGGTATGCATTTTGTTAGTTTTGTGAAAAATATACTGGGGAAAAAAATAAAATGCACACCACTGGGGAATGAGATAAGTTTCGTGAGACCTCTGCCATTGAATAGTTCAGCCTTCATGCTAGTACAGGCGCCTACAGGTAAAAACCAGCTGCAGCTGAAGCAGGTGGGTATATGCAGTACCCCATTTGTGGGCAAAAGGCCCAGCCTTGACTGAGGTGGCTGGGGGAGCTGTCAGTGAAATGTACTGAGGTCTTTGCAGGGGGACAGAAGGGAGTTACCTCAGCTTCTCTCCCAGGCCAACAGGAAAGCCATCTGCCTCCTCATCATGCCCTTGTTTTGGCGTTGTGGATATTCAGATCAGACAAGCATCTCTGTCTATCTGCAGGAATGCTGACATTTTGTGTAAAGAGGGATTGTGACTTCTTGTGCAAGCCTGAACCCAGAGAGCACTGCTCTTGTAGAGATGTAGTCATCCTGAAGTGCTCCAGAAAGACTGTATACAGGCACACACATGCTAAGTTCCTGGAAGAGAAGCCCCAGCTCTATCTGTAGTGGTGGGCAAGGGAGAGAAGTTTCCTTGTCTAGATCCCTTTATGAGCACTGGAGTTGCCTGACTGCTGGGGTAGAACTGCAGTCTTTTCCCACTGAGGATGGCCTTGCACCTGTGACTCTGCTAAAGGAAATTTCCCACAAGTGGAAAGTTCTGGGACTCAAGGCCTGCAGTCTGGTTTCTTTTGTCCCACAGGGTGCTCCCTTGATATGGTGCACTCCCCATTCCCTTAGGTGTGGCAGTCCCTGAGGGCCAGACTTCTGTGAATCCTGGTGCTCATCTGGTCTAGTCACCCTGTGGGGCTTCAACACTCTAGGCTGTTGTTGCTGGAGGTATATCTTCAAGGCATCCAATGATGTGAAGACACAAGGATTAAAGGTCCCTGATAAAAACAAAGTCTCACAATGGGTGCACATCCAGCATAGCACCCACTGTTATAGCTCAGGTCCATGGGGAAAGGGGAGGGACCTTGTGTGAACAAGATAATGCCCTTGAGGAGTTCCTAAATCACAGCCCATTCTGGTACTTGTGTTCATGAGTGCAAAGAAGCCCTTTTTGAGCTTGGATACCAGCAGTCTGCTGCAAAGGCCAGAGAGGCCGAGAGCACTTCCACCTACCCTTTCCACAGATTACTAAGTCTCTCAGGGTTTGGTCTCGGCCTGCTTCTTGTTACTTTCTTTTTTCTTTTTTGGTGTGTCACAGATTCTTTGACTGAACTCGCTGATAGGCTCCAGCACTCTCCGCTTAACATTCCATTTGGATTATGATTACTTACTGTAAATTTGGTTCTTCCTTCTGAGAATTGATCACTCATACTTCTTATCAGCCAACTCAAGAAGCTCTCTGATGCCTCAGGCTGTGGACAGGTCTGCAGGATGTGTAGTGGCTTAGGCTCTGCTCTTGAGCTTCAGAAGGGGACAATGTTGGATGAATATGGACCAAGCTGCCCTGCCGTCTCGTCTCTCAGCAGTAGGTATAAGCACAATCTATAATAAGGGTAGCAGGAGAATGACATAGATTCTGAAAGATTTCCCTGCTTAAAAATAGCCTTAATGTGATGGCTTTCTCAAATCCCAGCTATAGTAGTAATGTACTCGGCACATGGATAGGCTTAAGGCCTCCTGATTAGCTGGGATGGTGTGGGTAAATGATGTTAGCTCAGGTTATGCAGAACGTTTCTCTTTCTTGAGTGGTGTGTTATTGTGTTAGCAGATGCCATAATGGGCTGTACCAGTTGGCCTCTAGCCAGGAGGTGGCACTTGCAAGAGAAAGCCAATTGCAATGGTGGCCATGGGATTTGTGTGTGGCTTATGATACTCAGGGTTAGTACTTGTGTCTCAGGCGATGGGCAGGGCCAAAAGTCCCTGTCTGTTTTGTTATGCTACCAAGGCAGGTGGAGGGGCAAAACCAGGTTGGGGCTGGGTCAAACAGATTTGCACTCTGGCTCCCCATGTGTAGGTACAAGCAGTGGTCCCAATGGGGCTTGGAGGGCAGTTCCCTGGCCACTAGGGTAATGTTCCAGGGAGAAGCACAACTGACTCTGCTGCACAAAAGAATCCACACAGGGAGAAGTAGTAGGTGTCAGTGAGACCCACCCAACTCCCACACTCTTGACAAGGTGGGTCTCACAACCACCGTCTTCTGCAGGCAACAGCTAGCTGGTTCCCACACAGTCTGTTCAGAATGCAGAACTGCCCAGGCCACAAGTCTTCCTGCTGTCTGAGACAGAAACCATGCCTTTCAGGCCTCACTTCTCCTGTGTATTCACGAAGCTAGGGCACTTGGCTCCTGCTCCTGTGGCAAGAGCATACTTCCCACTCACCCCTCAGTTCTGGCCAAGGGAATTTGTCCCCACTCGAGAGATTAGAGTGCAAATCTCAGCTGGGAGCGTCTCCCAACCTGTGACCACTGCCTGAGTTAGCTGTGAGGTTCCTCTATCAGGAATGGTTTCCTTCTGTCCCCAGTGGGGTTTTAGGGTACATGCAAACTACTTCTCAGTACTGCTCTTTTTCATATACTCCCTACTGTCACCAAATCAACTCCAGTGCTGGGTAGGGTCAAGGCATTCTCCTGTGGCCTGGCTTGCTCAGCTTCTCGGTGGGAATGTGTATCAAGGAAACATTCTCTCCCGGTTTCATGCTCTGGAGACTCGCAGTGGTCTGCCTGGCTCATGGTGTAGGTTGCTGTCCACCACTTCTTTCAAAGTGTCCAAAGTTTCTTTCAGTTTTTCTTTTGAGTTCCTGTGTTCCTTCTTGGATAAAAATTTACACTGTGGATCTCTGCACACTGCTGTTTCCAAGCAGCTGAGGCCCGCTAACAATGCCTCCAGTCTACCATCTTGGAAAAAATAAATCACTTGTAACATTGATTAATCATCTTATTATTTTCTAAATGCGTATATAAAGGTTCCCAAAGATAGACTAATGTTCTTCAAGATACTTTAAGCTTAATTAAGAAAAGTATATTCTTTATTTTATTAAAAATTTAGACTTAGAAGTTTTAAGGTAAAAATGGTTAGGGTACTTCCTTAAATATCCATTTCAGCTAAGGTTGGTGTAAAAATAATTGCAATTTTGGACCATGAATTTTAAATCATTAGGCTCAAACACATCTTTATTAATCAAAATAGGAACCATTACAATCAACATATTTTTGCCAACAAGAAATGTTTGTTTATTCCTGTAGCACAAAAAGCCATGCTTTGGGATTTGCAAACTCTTGGAAAGCATTTTCTGCATCCTGCTGGCTATGGAAGTGTTTTCCCTGCAAAACGTTGTCAAGACACTTGAAGAAGTGGTAGTCGGTTGGCAAGAGATAAGGTGAATACAGTAGATGAAACAAAACTTCATAGCCCAATTCATTCTACTTTTGAAGTGTTGATTGTGCAACATGCAGTCAGTTGTTGTCATGGAAAATTGAGCCCTTTCTGTGACCATTGCCGGCTGCAGGCATTGCAGTTTTTGGTGCATCTTGTTGATTTGCTGAGCATATTTATCATACGTAGTGATTCCAACAGGATTTGGAAAGCTGTAGCGGATCAGACCAGCAGCAGACCACCAAACAGTGACCATGACTTTTGTTGGTGCAAGTTTGGCTTTGGGAAGTACTTTGGAGCTTCTTCTTAGTCTAACCACTGAGCCAATTGTCACCAGTTGTCGTATAAAATCTACTTTTCCACGCACATCCCAATCCAATTGAGAAATCATTTGTTATTGTGTAGAATAAGAGAAGACAACACTTCAAAACAATTTTTTTTTTGCTCAGCTCATGAGCAAACCTGTTGAGCTTTTTTCACCTTTCCACTTTGCTGCAAATGCTGAACAACCATAGAACAGTTGATGTTGATTTCTTTGGCAACTACTTCTCATGTAGTTGTAAGAGGATCAGCTTTGATGATTGCTTGCAGTTGATCATTGTCAGCTTCTGATGACCAGCCACTATGCTCCTTATCTTCAAGGCTCTTGTCTACTTTGCAAAACATCTTGAACCACCACTGCACCATCCGTTCATTAGCAGTTTCTGAGCCAAATGCATTGTTGATGTTCTGAGTTGTCTCCGCTGCTTTATGACCCATTTTGAACTCAAATAAGAAAATTGTTCAAATTTGCTTTTTGTCTAACATTATTTCCATAGTCTAAAATAAATATAAAATAAACAACAAGTAATAAGTCATTAGCAAAAAAAAAAAATGAAGTGAGAAATGCACATTAAAATGATGTATAACATAACCACATTTACTTAATAATGTATTCCAATATCAAATGGCAAATTTCAACAATACAAAAACCACAATTACTTTTGCACCAACCTAGTTATTTTCTTCTATGTATATAACTTAGGGTTCCCCAGGGAAACAGAACTAATCGTATGTGTGTGCGTGCATGTGCGCCCATGCGTAGGAAGACAGGAAAGACAGGAAGAGACACACGCACAGAGAGAAAGAGGTATTTATTTTAAGGTCTTCAACTGATTAAATAAGGCCCACTTATGTTATGGAGGGTAATCCTCTTTACTCAAAGTCTCTTGATTTAACTGTTAATCTGAACTGAAAAATACCTTCACGGTGATATCTAGACTGCTGTTTGACCAGATGTCTGGATACTGTGGTTTAGCTGAGTTAACACATAGAACTAAACATTATAGTCCACCCCTTGTCAACTTGGCACTCATACGCATCTACTGAAACCATACTTAATCTCCAAATAAAAACAATAACAAGGTCATACTTCCACTTAACATGATACAGTAATCCTGCATACAACTAAAAATCTACTAATCATTTTCCCAAAAGAAGATGTAAAGTTATTGGTTAATGTTTACTCTTCTCTTTTACATTACATGTAAAGTTAATACTTAAATATTATTGATATATCATATGTTCATGATAAGGGATTAGGAGGGAAAAATAGACATTTACTTTATATACATATATACATATTCATAACAAAATCAAGATGAAATACTCATGACAATTGCAATTCTCATTTGCGTAACTGGTCATGTGATTTTTAGCTGGCATTTATAACTGCCTTATTCAGTTCCAGATTACCTTTGCCCACAGCAAGTACCTCAGTTTGTTATATTCTCTGGTGGGGTGACCCAAAACGATTACTAGACTTTCCTGAACTGGGCATTGTCGTTTGCCATTGAGTTCAATCACAGAGCATGGTATTACTAAGAAACATCCTGGGAGCCCTCCTATATTCCAAAAATACTCTTCTTCCTTACCTCCATTGTGGAGGAGCAATCCCGTTTCTCCATGGTAGTCAGGATCAGTTACTCCAGTCAGCATGGTAACTTCCTTCTTTGCCTGTTGATTCAGAGGCTTGAGGGACCCAAAGTGGCAGCTGGCAGTCATAACTTCCAGTTCAGTGGAATTACTTCCAGGTCAGTGGAATCACTGTGTCTACTGGTAGACAGATTTGTGCCTTTAGAACTGAAACCTCTAGGTCAGCAGAGCATAAGGTCACAGGGGCAAGAAACAAAAACTGCTAGTGCATCACTGGAGTGAGTGATAGCACTCCATTTCCTTCCCCATGAATCCTCACTATGAAAGAAAAAGCACCATTTACTGGACGCTGATTCAGAGTACATACAGCCTCCTAGAGAACCTTGCCCTACAGCATAGTTGGCATTGTAACTGAGTCTTCAAAAGGCCATTCTGACCAGGTATGATGGCTTATGCAAGTTCTATCTACTTGGGAGAGTGAGGTGAGAGGACCGCCTAGCCTCACTAGAATCCAGCCTAGGCAACATAGTGAGATGCATTTCTAATTAAAACAAAACAAAAGGCCTTTCTGCCATTCTGTCAAGCCAGCTGCTTTAGGATGGTGGGGAACATGGTAAGACCAGTGAATTTCATGAGGATGAGCCCATTGCCTCACTATTCGCTGTGAAGTGAGTTCCTTGATCAGAAGTAATGCTGTGTACAATACTATGATGGTAGATGAGGCATTCTGTAAATCCATGTATGGTAGTTTTGGCAGGAGAAATGCATGCAGGGAAGGCAAATCCATATCCAGAATGTGTAATTCAGTAATTGTGTCCCTTCCATGATGGAAGTAGACCAGTGTAATCAATCAGGTACTTAGCTGATCACCTTGGGGGATAGTGCCGTATTAGAGACTCAGTGTTGGTCTCTATTGCTAATAGATTGAACACTCAGTAGTAGCTGCAGTCAGGTCAGCCTTGGTGAGTGGAAGTCCATGGTGCTGAGCCCATACATAACAACCCTGCCACCATGGCCACTTTATTCATGAGCTCACTGGGCAGTTCCCTGCATGGCTGGAGAAAGAAGCTGAACAGGTCATCCTATCTACTTGATTATTAAAATCCTCTTCTGCTGAAGTCATTCTTTGGTGCCATTCATATGAGACACAATTATCTTCACATTTTTCACCAATTTAGAGAGATCTGTTTATGTACCTCTTCCACAGACTTTTTTGTCACCAATTTTCCGATCATCTTCCTTGTAGGTTCCTAACAATCCAGCAAACCAGTAGCCATAGCTTGTGCATTAGTACCTAATTGTACGTCTAGCCATTTCTTCTCTGTAGCTAAATGAACAACCAGGTGGTCAAAGTTTTGCCCATTGGGAGGATTTCCCTTTACTACTTTGTTTCAGGGCTGTCCCATACAGGGGCTGTGGTATTGCAGTTGCCCACTTCCAGATGGTGCCTGTATATCATGCAGAACTATCTGTAAACCAGTCCTGAGTTCTCTTCTTTCTCTGTCAGCTGATTGTGGGGAACTCCCCATACGACCATAGTTGCAGGCTAGAAAAGAGAGGGTAGTATAGGCCGGGAATGGTAACTCATGGCTATAATCCCAGCCCTTTGGGAGGCTGAGGTGGGTGGATCACTTGAGGTCAGAAATTCAAGACCAGGCTGGCCAACATGGCAAAACCCCACCTCTACTAAAAATACAAAAATTAGCCGGGCGTGGTGGTGTCCACCATGTGCCTATAGTCCCAGCAACTCAGGAGGCTGAGGCACAAGAATCGCTTGAACCTTGGAGGCAGAGGTTGTAGTGAGCAGAGACTATGCCACTGCATTCCAGCTTGAGCAACAGAGTGAGTAAAAAAAAAAAAATAGAGAGAGGGTAGTATAGCAGGAATGGGGACTGTGGCAATGTTCCTTAAGTATTCATCGAAGGCCTACTTGAGCCTGATCTCATATATACCACTTTAATTTGGTGATGGAGTCCTACTGTGTATGCACAGTTTTATGGCTTGGTAGATTAAATAACACCCAGTTCATGATGAGTAGCTCAGGTCTCATGGTAACTTAGTGGCCCCTGATTAAGTATTCAGTCTATACTAAGACATAATAGCAAACCAAGAACTATTTCCCAGAAGGGGTATAGTTATCGTGAACAACAGCTGGGCTTTGCTTCAATGTCCTGAAGGGATGTGCTCCAATTCACCTCTGGGTGCTTGCCAGTGACTCCAAATAGCATTGCTATCTGCCATTGACACTTCAAGCACCATTGGATGTGCTGGATCATATGACCCAAGTGGTAAAGCAGCTTGAATAGCAGCCTGAATCTGTTGTGTAGAGCCACTTTCTGTTCTGGGACCCACTCAAAACTGTCAGGTTTTTGGGTCACTTGGTAAATGGGCCAGAGTAACACAGCCAAATGAAGACTGTGTTGCCTCCAAAGTCCAAAGAGGCTTACTAGATGTTGTGCCTCTTTCTGGGTTGTAGGAGGAGCCAGATGCAACAACTTATCCTTCACCTTACAAGGGATATGTCGCCATATCACTGTACTCCTAGAAATTCCACTGAGGTAGAAGGCCCCTTAATTTCTGTCAGATTTCCCATCCCCTGACATGCAGCTATGTTACTAATAAGTCTAATGTAGTTGCTGCTTCTTGCTTATTAGGTCCAATCAGCATAATGTCATCAATGTAATGGACTAGCCTAATATCTTGTAGAAGGGAAAGGTGGTCAAGGTTCTTGTGAAACAAATTATGACATAGGACTAGAGAGCTGATATACCTCTGCAGCAGGACAGTGGTATTGCTGGACTTGCCCGCTGAAAGCGAACAACTTAGAGTGTACTTATGGTGGTCCTTAATAAAGACAGGTGTGGAGAAAAGAGCATTTGTTAGAAAACTAGCTGCATACGGGTACCAGGGGATGTGTTAATTTGTCCAAGCAATGAAACCGCATTTGGCACAGCAGCTATAATTGCAGTCATCATCTAGTTAAGTTTATGATAATCCACTCTCCAGGAGTCATCTGTCTTCTACACAGGCTGAATAGGAGAGTTGAAGGAGGATATGGTGGGAATCACCAACTCTGCATCTTTCAAGTCTTTGATCGTGGCCCTAACCTCTGCAGTCCCTCCAGGAATATGCAGTACTGCTTTTGATTACCATTTTCCTAGATAGAAGTCATTCTAATGGGTTCTGCCTGGCTCTTCCACCACAATAACCTTCACTCCACAGGTCAAGGGACCAATGAGGGATTCTGACAGTTGTTGAGTATGTCTGTTTCAATTATGTACTATGGAACAGGGAAAATAACCCACAAGAAGGTTGCAAGGACCCACTGGACCTACATGAGACAGATCTGAGCTAGAACTCCATTGATTACTTAATCTTTATAAGGCCCTACTTTGACTGGTGGACCACAGTTACATTTTAGGTATCCCTGGAATTAGGGTCAATTCAGAGCCAACGCCCAGTAGTAGATTATTTCCTTTTCCCTAATGCACAGTCACCCTGGTAAAAGGCCACATAGGTCCATTTGAAGGAGGCTAGGAGGAAGATTAACAATATAAATACTTGGCAATGTCCTTCCTCAGGGGAACCCAGGCTCCCCTTCATTCAATGGGTCTGGGTTTGTAAACTGGTACAGATCTGGGTATTGACTGAGAAGCTGTAACTCTCCAATTTAATAATTCAAATTAAATTTGCTACTGCTTGACCTAGACTTCTTCCACATATACAGATCAAGTAAGAATTTAGTAGACTTCCCATCCTTTTCACTTCTAAGAACATCATGATAACTGTCCAACACCATAGGTCTCTACGAGTCAGACTACTCTGATTAACTATTTGACTCTGCTTCAATTATAGTACTATGCCCACCTTGTGTTTGGTGATTAAGTGCCCCCACTTGGTTCCTGCCATTCTAGGATCCAACTACTCCCATTGCATTTAGGTTTCCCAATTCAGTGGCAGCAGTTCCCACTATAAGTTCTAGCCTACAGAGAAGAATGGTCACATAATTGAGGAAAGAAGCTGGGGCTGCCCTCACAAATTTATTTTTCACAGTCATGATGAAAGAAAGGTGTGTCTTCTAGAACCTTCCATGTTTGGTGAGTAGGCCTTAAATAAATCTGTTAATACTTGAATGTTCCAATGTCCCCAAAGCTCTTCTTCTTTGGATCTCTTCTTCTAGAGTATACCAAGGCAGTTCTGGCATTTCAACTTCATGTCGTTTAGGCCACCTTTTAGTCCATGTTTCATCCAGCTGTTCAAACAAACTATTAAAGCTCTTTCTTACTGCATGGGCTGCAACATTCAGTGTGGAAGCGTGGAACTGCTGCTTAATGAGCTCATATCAGTAAATTCAGCCTAACCCAACTTTATATTTTTTCACCATTATCCCATACATTTAATATCTATTCCCATACATATTTCCTTGGTTTTTGTCTGTGTAAATTGGAGAAATGATGTAGTACTATGGTGTAGAGCATAATTCCTCATGGGTCACACTTCACACCTCACCTTTAGGAGTCTGCTGAGACTTGAATTAATTATAGATTTAGAAGCAAAGAGGAGTAGTGAGGGTGAATCAGGAGTGTCTTGCATGGCAGATACCTCAGGGGTGACCATTGCAGTTTTCTCAGGCCAAATAGAGTTAATCTCAGATATGGATGGAGTGGCTTCTTCTACTAGCAAAGAAGACTCAGAATTTAAGGGTTCAGTTTTGCCAGCTTCATCAGGATCTTCCCAAATAACCTCCATTTGAAATTTTAGGATCCTGTATCTTCCTGATCAATGCCCTCACTTTATTAGCAGACTGTGAGTCTGTGAATTCAGTTTGCATTGTAATTCATCCACTTAAAGAATGAGATTCTGAATTTGGTTTTCATCAGTCTCAGCTCTGCAACTGTATGGGTTAGAGTTTTTTTTCAGGGCAGTCATAGAAACTTTATGGTCATTCATAAAGCACTTATAATTCAGATTTCTTAGCTCATCCTTTCTCTGCTTTGTTCAGCACAATTAGCATCAGCCAGCCACTCTCATATTTGTTATTTTGACAAAAATGTTCAAAATTATATATGTGGTCACCTGGAACCTTGCCTCTCAAAAGTATTTTATTAGGAATATCCAGTAGTGGTATTTTCTGTTCTGCTGCCACGTCACATTATGGATTATCAGTACTCTTTTTTCTACTGGAAAGAGTCATTAGGGCCTTTAAATCTAATCAGACTAGAGAACTAACCCCAGAACTAATTTAGAAACCATCCTTAAGATTCTTCTATAGAATCACTCTCATTACTAAGGTCTGTGTTAGGATTCTCCAGAATAACAGAATTAATAGAATGTGTGAATATACATATACATACATACGTGTGTGTGTGTGTGGCAGGGGTGGTGGGGGGAGAGAGAGAGATTGAGAAAGATTGAGATTGATTTTAAGGAATTTTCTTCACTAATTATAGAGACTAGCAAGTCCAAAATTTGCAGGGCAGGCCAACAGACTGGAGACCCATGGAAGAGTTAATGCAGAGTTAATTCTTTTTTTCTTGGGGAAATGTCAGGCTTTATCTCTTAAGGTCTTCAACTGACTGGATGAGGCCCACCCACATTATAGAGAATAAACCACTTTACTCAGAGTCTACAGAGTCTACTGATTTAAATGTTAATCTTAACTAAAAAATGTCTTTGCAACAACATACGGATTGATGTTTAACCAAATGTCTGGGTACCATGGCCTTGCTAACTTGACATGTAAAATTAATCATCACAGTGTATATGTACATATTTAACGCCAACTCACTGAGGTCCTGGCAAAATATCTGTGTATATGTTTATATAGATATTTTTCCATATATATGTGTGTGTCTGAGAGGGAAATATATATACAAAGGTTAAAATATTTTCATTTATAAATTCTTGATATGGGTATAACTATCTTCAAATGACCCAGATTTGGTGACTTGGAGTGTTTGATGTATTTTAATAGGACTCCTCTGTATGATAAGCTTTATTTATATACATAGTGCTCATAGTGAGTATTCAGCATAAGCAGGATAGGACTGAAGAATTCTAGCTATTGCCCTTTCAGATCTGACCTGAAACAATTTCTGCCATCCTAGTTTGTGAAATAGACATACTTAAAATTTCTCTTAGAAAGGAATAAAAACTCTTGTTAAAATATGATAAAATAACTACATCTTAGATTGAAAGATGAGCACTATTATATGTTGATCAGTATGTTGGGCTTTTTAATTTAGATTTTTAAAGAGCGAGAAGAAGATTTGAGGCGTTTGTCTCGCCCATTGGAATGTTCTTGTTTCCGAACATCTATCTGGGATGAAACTCTCTATAAGGTGTGTATGTCTCCCTGAGTTCCCTCATTTTAAGAGCATGAAAAACAACTAGAAGAATATTAACAAAACTAAAAGATTTTAAACTATTTCATAGCCACCTAGATTTGTTGTACTAAAAAGAGATAATCTGCAACAAATTGTTTGAAGAATATCAAACTTTAAGAGACTTGGGTTTTGATATTAGATTGGGTCGACATAGTTACCAAATCATGCTGAATTAGCCAGTTTGGTCCTGATTAATTTGATACTGGTCTTTGTGATAAGCAGAGGTTTCACTTGCTGGCCATCATCCATTTTGACCTGTTGTGGTCTCAATGCTGATTGGAGTTGTATCTAGTATTCAGGTACACTACATGATATAAGCTAGTCTGCCTAAGTTTGGATGGCAATAAAATGAAAATATTTAGGGAAGAGATTGGAGGAGTCTTAGAATCAGACATGTTATGCCTAGCATATCATATAATAGCTTCAACATTCATGCCAAATTGGAGACGAGCATTCTTTCAACCAGAAGTACTGCTCCCATTGCTGGAATGGATACCACACTGCTTACACTAATTATAGAGATTACAACAATAGTTTTGTTATGGATGAAGCTGAAATTACCTTATTGGGCACATATGCTCCTTATCCTGATTCCTCCCTTTCTCCTACTGATATAGTTATTTGAAGGCCTAGCTCCTTTTGGATCCTCCTGTAGTTAACCCTTTCCTTCAGACTGCTTCTGGTATCCATTGACAAGTCTGACTCTGGGTAGGAAAGCACCCTTCTCTGTCACTAGTAGCTAAAGGCTCAGTGTCAACGGCATCTGACAAGTATCTACAACCAAAAGCACAGAAACTCGACATGCCAAGGAGAAAAACCATTGGACTTTTAAATAGCATTGCTTTTTTTTTTTTAACTAATTCATTTTCCCCAATATTATGTTGACCCAGCCTCACTCTAATAACAGATCATTTTGAGATACCTGTCTAGGAAATACTGTTCTAGATTAATATGGGCCGAATTTCTCTCAAAGCCTTATTCCCATAGAACAGGTAACCGTGAATAAGGATGGACATGACGCACTGATAAGAACCAACTGCGGTGTGAAGGATGGCAATACATAACACGACCAAAGACAATTGGCTAATCACAACACTGCTGTGAGTGACAATGTCTCTGCTGTGGTTAGCTTTGGTGCCTTCTCCAAGGTAAATTCAGCAGTGACATTAACACCGACCTGGGAACTTGGAACCTGAACCCTCATGCCTAAGTAATAAAATTAATTGGAACAGAGACATGGCACTTCTATCCCTTACATCCATGTTGCATAGAGCTGACTTAAATTTTAGTATTAAGGTTTATTCAACAAGCACTCATTACATACCTGCTTGATGCTGTTGGATACACAAATGACTAAGACCAGGTTCCTGCCCTCTCGTAGGGGAGAGAAGAACAAAGTACACCTTACCAGACAAATTGGAGTGAGAGTGAAGGAAGTATTATAATGAAAATACAAATCAAAGAGCCTACAGGAATAGAGGGAGAGTGTAGTTAATTTCAACTGCTTACATTAGTCATACTCCTGGATGAAGTCAGTTTTAGGCAAACACACAGACCATTTTGAATTCAATTGATCAATAATTTATGCAGATAACAACAGACCTTTGGGAATGATTATGCCACTAGTTTCTCTTTTAATGGTATATTATTCCATTGAGGGGAGGGGCCATTTGTCTATGTGGCTCTGCTATTTTCATAAAATTGATTCTTGGGTGTATGTTAAATATAGCATCATTAGGTTCTAATCTTTAGAGAAATCTACACTGTTGGACTTAAATATTTGTTTAATGATTAGATTAGAAGCTTCTAAGCACAGTAGATGATATTTTTCAACTTTGTTCCTAAGGCAACATGATGGCATTAAATATCTGTTTGCTTCCAATTATCAATGGAAAGAAGTTTCTCCAGCATTTTTCAAAAGTGTTTGAACTTAAAAAAATTTCAACTCAAGGGTAAAAATCAGATGCTAGCTTCATTTTCTCATTTCATTTGTGTTATATCATATTTAATGTCAGTATTTGTTTGGGACTGGATTATCATCATATTTTGCTGTCCACATGTTATAGTGTACTTACTCATTTCAAAGGTCTGGGACTGGCTAGCTGTTAATAATAGTGCACTGTGTTTCTGTTCTGTTAGGCTTGGTCCAGCATAGTTTATCAGCTGATTCCCAATGTTCAGCAGCTGGAAATGAACCTAAGGAATTTTGCTGAAATTATCGAAGCAGATGAAGTACTTCTGTTTGAGAGAGCCACTTTTCTGGTAAGAACTTTCTCCATTGCAGATGAACTTCACACTGTACCTTCTTTGTTTTCAGCAACAGAGAACAGCATGTCACTACTTTCAGGAAGAACCTTTTTTCCTCTTGTCAGTTTCAGCATGTACAGTCTTATTTATAAAATAGTATTGTCAGCAAGTGACCTGAAGGAAGCTCTTTGGTGTGTAGCTCTTTAGAAGTTAGTGAACCTTAGATTTTTGCAGGTATGTCTTACTAGAGAGCTCAGATTATTTGTGCTAATAACTGTTCATTTGTGTTAAAGGATTCCTATTTCCTGTGGACTTTTATTCTGAAATGTGGGATATTTTGCTTTTGAGAAAACTCACATCCTATCCTTTTCTCCAAAAGATTGATTGAAAACTTTTAATATAGAAGAGATGTTATGGTCATCTCAGTGACATAAGAGTTCACATGAAGAATTAGGGAAAGAGGCATGTTGGTATTTTAATTTTTCTTGTAAATTGAACTTAGCAACTATCTTGGAGCCTACTGTTTATATAGCCCTGAAAGGGGGATGCAAAACCTGGTATTGTATTTGTAAATACATTTTAAAAATAGCAATAATAGAAACTAATTTAAGATTTCACAACACACCGCATAAGTAATTGCTAATTAGCTTTGGTAAATATAACTCTAAGAGCAGTTCCCAGTAAATAATTTTTTTCTGAGCCTTGCCAATGCTTGGTGATTTTAGAAACAATTCTTAATCTCTAGGGGTTTGTTTTCCTTCTACAAATATCTGTATCATAGGTTTATTGTGCAGATTAAAATGGGACACAGGAATATTGAACACCTAGCAAGCCTTGGCATTTAGTTGGTAAACAAATATTGATTCCTTTTGCTACTATAACAACAGGGCAGAGAATCCAAAGTACAATTTTCCCCTCTTCCTTTGTGGAAATATTATTTGTAACCCCAGAAGTATTTGGGAGCCATCCTTCTTGCTAGCTGGTACAGATGGGGCAAGGAGTCCTAATTAGAGTATCTTTTTGTCTCAGCCACTGGCAGAGGTCACTTGCTTGGAACTGTGCTACCCTGAGCCTGTTTTTCCTTCTAGTGTAAGTAGCAATGAGCAAGAAAGCTATTCTGTCTTGATATACGTGGCAGGACCAAAACCTTCTTCAGCAGTATTCTAACATGTCTGCCACACATGGTTGTAGAGGTTAACCTAATATAAGCTCCCTGTTCCTCACTAAAAGTAACACGTAGTTTTTGTTTCTCTTGAGACCAAGTTTAGAGGTGATTGAACATTTTCACTGAGGTGGGGTGAAGTCAAGTAAGGGGAATTTGTTCTTCCATTCGTTTAGAAATTATGTTTTGAAATTTTCACATTGTGTCATGGAATTTGCCTGTGAGTTTTCTGGTGAGTGACTCAGTTTTGCTTCCTACTCTGCATTTGTATATTCAGCCTTTAGGTAATGCTTGTGTGGTTTTATTAAAATCTGAAAATGTTAGAAAAAGTATTTTCAGCTGGTGTGGGTGTCTATCCTGAATAAGTTCATTTGTAAATAGTCCTCAGGGATTAGAATCAACCAGTTAAGCTTTTAAGATATAGTTCCAAAAGCTATTTGGTTAGCTTGGCCTTTATTAAAATTAAACACATGAAATATTCCTTGAGAACAGCTAGTAATTTTTATTTGTTTTTCTTTTTGATTTGTACTTTTCAAAAATCGAAGACCATCATGTGAAATATTGAAATAAAATGAATATTTAGTGATTAAAGTTAGAAAAAATGGCAGTGAACCAAAATAGGCAATACTTAAATGATTTAATAAAATTAAAACCAAACGGTACTAGATGGGCCATCCAAATGGATGTTGAAATCACACAGAATGTTGGTAAGATATAGGACAGAGGAAAAGAGACAACAAGCCAGGTAGCTCCCAAGTCTACCTTGAAAACTAGAGCGACCAAGGGACTGACAAATGTCTGCTTTGAGGAGTAGCAGAGGATGATATGACTGTTTTGCATGGATTCAAAGGACGATATTTTTTTATAGGTAATTTCTCACTATCAGTGTAAAGAACAGCGTGATGCCCATAGATTTGAGAAAATAAGCAACATTATTAAGCAGTTCAAGCTGAGCTGCAGGTAAGAGATCTTGTAGGTATGATCTGCTTATCTCTTGAAAGAATCGTTGTCATTTTTTAGAATTTCAAATAACTATAGTTTACTTCTATATTCAGAATAGTTCCTTCAGTCAAAGAGAAAGCTAAATTCTAAGGGGCCTCCAGTTGACCGAAGTGCAGGTCCTTGTCCTTTAATGCAAATTCAGCTGGTACAGAAGAAGCATATGAAAAATATCCAAACAGAATATCCTTTTGAAATGATTGATACTGTCTGGGAAGAAATAAACAGAATATCCAAGAGAGTTTTGAAAAAGAAGAAGGAAGGAAGGAGAATTTGCCTTACTGAATACCAAAATTTATCTAAAACTACTACTTTAAGTATTTACTATTTTAAGTAATTAAAATGGTGAGGTACTGATTCAGAAATGGTGCAGAATAGAGAATTTAGAAATGTTTAATCATATTGTATTAGCTTTCATTAAATAAAATTTGAATCATAGCATCGTGAATATAGGAAAAGAATGGCTCAACATCATAATTTAGCAAAGATTTAATAATCAAAATCCTTACCCTGATAAAAGTTTGATGCCAGAACAGCAGTATAAGCGTACCGTCTTTATGCCTTAGTACACTTTGAGACTTTCTGGAATGTTGTTATGCTAACATTTTTAAGAAGAAATAGCCAATGACAAGCAAATAGAATTGCCTTGTTTGTTTTCAAAGAAATAGGATCATTTCTTGAATTTAAATGTAACTCTGAAAAGATGCAGGTATTAATTTCAATGATAAGGAAATTTCAACTTAAGATGCTTATTAAATACTGGAGAAGTCTTTTGAAACTTGATTTTAAACATGAATCTAGGTCTAAGCCAATTTTCATTTCACAGTCAGTTTCAGGTGCTTTAGCCAGATGTGGTGGCATGCACCTCTGTAGTCCCAGCTATTTCGGAGACTTAGGCAGGAGGATCACTTGAGCCAGGATTTCAATGCTGCAATGAGCCATGATCGCAGCACTGCACTCCAGTCTGGGTGACAGAGTGAGACTCTGACTTAAAAAAAATAAATTAAAATTAAAAAAATCAAATCCTAGCCCACTTTTGTCCCAGTTACTTTTCAAAATACGTTAAATTCAGTGTAAAAGTTTCCTTGGAAAAAGTGGAGTTAGTGATTAACCGTCTTAATGAAGTGGTGAATTGAGGTATGATGCTATAAAAAATGTTTAACATAAATGATAAGAGCTTGTTATAGTTCTATTATTTTGTTCTTTACTCACTTTTCTTCTTTTTCCTACAGTAAGCTGGCTGCCTCTTTCCAGAGTATGGAAGTCAGGAATTCTAACTTCGCTGCTTTCATTGACATCTTTACATCCAACACTTATGTGATGGTTGTGATGTCTGATCCGTCCATTCGTAAGTTTAAACTTAGCTGACCTAGGTTCAAAGCCACATATTCTTTAAACAGTTGTCCCAGAGGTAGTACTTTATTAGATACTTAAAAGCTATTTTATAGTGGGGATGGTTACACAACAGTGTGAAGGCACTTAATCCCAATGAACTGTAAGCTTAAAAATAATTAAAATAATAAACTTTGTGTTATGTATATTTTACCAAAATAAAAAAAAAAGACTATTTTAGTACTACTGGTAGTTTTTATTTAATAGACTTATATTTTAAAGCTTAAAAATAATTTAGCCTCTAGGGTATTACATTTTTCTTCATGGGAACTTCAAAAAGCAAGTCACTAAATCCAAGAATTTTAAAGAAAAGAGAACCCAAATCCATGATTTATGCTCCATATGGTATAGATTTTTAAAAGACTAGTCAATCTAAACTCTAAAGTATTAAATGACAAACTATTTTATATATCATTGCATATTCCTATGTACTATATTCTCATATTTCTGCTATGGGCATGAAGGGGTGTTTGATGCTTCCATACCATAATGGCCATGACTGTCACAACCATTGAAATAAAGGTTCTTGCAGTATTTTCCGGATGGTCCTAGAAGTTTAATCTCTCATCCATTGGCTTTTCTTACAGTTAATATTAAAATATAACAAATTTACAGGTTTTAGGCTTTTAGCTCCAAACCAAAAGATTTTGGAAATTTATTTTGGAAAATTTTGTGTTTAGAATATGAATAAATCTTCTGCTTATTTGGAAAAATTAAACCTTGATAACTTGGGACCTCCTATTCCTGTGTGTTCTCTGACATACATTGAGGGATTTGGCTCTCTTTTGTTTATTTGTTTTTACTACTCAGACATTCCTTTGGCTGCCCATACTTAATTCTGTTGGGTGTCTCCCCACCCCTACCCTCAGCTTCTGCAGCTACTCTGATCAACATCCGCAATGCCAGGAAACACTTTGAAAAGCTGGAAAGAGTGGATGGACCAAAGCAGTGTCTTCTCATGCGCTAAACATTGATGAATATTGTTTCACACAAAAATTAAAAGTTTCATAATTAATGTTGTATTCATATATGTAGGCTCTGAAATGTTGTGATGCTTATTGCTTCTGTATTTCTTCTGTACTCCCTAGTCTTAATGTTAGACATTGAATGCTATTTACTTAAATAGCCATTGAGGAGTTAGAAGATGAATTGTTCATGAAGTCGGTGTAACATAAAAGTAGGTGATATGTAAGTTTTCTGATAACAAGGTTCTAATAGTGTTTAAATGTACTGGCAACCTGGTTCTAATAGTTGTATTTGCCAAAGCCTTTCTCAGCATCATCTTGTATTCCTTATTAGATAGTAAGTAACCTGTAAGTTTGGAGTATTACTGTTTTCTCAGCATGCATTAAAAATATTCCTTAACTTCAATTGTAAATAAACTTTTGCTGTTAGGGATTTCAGTGTCTATTTTTCTTTTCCTTGTTTTTTCAACTTTGTCCTAAGAAAGTAAAGGAATTTCACAGTTATGTTAGGTTAAGTGGATCTTCTGGTTGGGAAGGCACAGAATAAAGTTGGATGGGAAAGATGTAGCCAGATTATGGCCTTAAAGCGAGGCAGAAGAATTCAGATATATGACATCTAAATGTGATAGGATACAGGAAAGCATAGTAGGCCTTTGAGCAAGGAAATTATATGAAAGCAATTTTGAAAGAAAGTAACCTAGACCATATGAACTGACTGATGGCAGCTAGGGAAGCTCTGGTAGTAATCCATGCTTGAAGTGTATTGAAAGTCTATTCAGGATGCAACTGGAGAAGGAATGCATAAAAAGTGGAGGGAAAGTAGAATTTATGAGCTCCAGGAGTGGTTAATTGTATATATTCCATATCACCCAATGAAATGTACCTACATTATTCTATTAAGCAGTATTAAAACCTTTTTCAATCTGGCAATTGTCTTTTTTTTTTTTTTTTTTTTTAGAATAAAAAGAATGAAAGAGAGAAAGGAAGAGGAAGAGATTTTAGAAAAAGAGAGAAAAGGAGAAAGAAAGAAACAGCAAAAAAAAGAAAAAATGAAAGAGAAAGAGGAAGAGATTTTA
>CAUYQU010082553.1:0-48380 GCA_963574635.1 Cheracebus regulus | reverse complement strand
AACATGGGAAGAAATGCCAGATATAGGTAATGAGGAATGCAGGCAGCAAACCACCTTGCCATGTGAGTACCTATGTAACAACCCTGCATGATCTGCACATGTACCTCAGAACCTAAAGTACAATTGAGAAAAAAAAAGGCTAGCAGGTATGTAGTCTTGCTCATTCTCTGGGAATCCCTTATTGTCCATTCGAGTTGCTGTTAATACTGATAAATGTAAAATGATAGTTTTGCAGCAACAGGGGCTACCAAGAAACATGTTTAACCACTTTTGAGTACCTAGTAGATGTCTTCCATATTTCTCTTTTATTGGAATTACAGTATGTATTTGCCAACTGGATAAAACAGTTAATCATTGAGCATTCTGTAAAATTAAGAATTTAAAAAAGAAAGATATTAAAAATAGCAGAAGATATTGTGAGTTTCATTCATATGTTCCCCTAAACCCCTGTCTCCCAGGTCTTTCTGCCTTTGTATATTCATAAGATTCTCATAATTTTATCTTTAAATGTTGTCAGGACTAAGATCTTATTTGGATCTAGGAATGTTTAGGTAAATTGAACATTCTAGATTATTTCTCTTAGTGTTCACGGTCTTCAATTCAGTTAAGTGAGTGATGTATGTGGAAAGGAATTAAGCAGTATTCAAAAAATGGTTTGTCATATGATAATGTATAATTGACTACTCAGCTATTGATGGGGCTCACATTGCATGAGGAGAAGCTAAAGTGCTAAGATATATTTTATCTGTGTTGCTAAAGTATATATTACTGTCAATTTTATTAGGTGCTAGATTTTACATGTTTTATATATCTAAATTTCATTAAGAAATATGCAAAAGTATGCAAAGCACTCTTTCAGGTGAGGGATACAAACAATCAAAAATTTTAAATAGACCTCAAAAAGAAATAAAATTAATTTTATCATTTTAATTAGTATTTTTCTATGTAACAGTCATCTTTTACCTGATTTTGTGCCATGTTAGTGTATTAAAACTCCTCACTTGGGTTGTAAGTCCTAATTTGAAAAATATGTAGTAATAAATAATTTTCACATCACATTTCATCTCTTTTCTTGTAAATCAATATGAATAAATCAGAAAACCATGATTTATTGTCCATCCTGGCCCTTCGTATCAATCCTGCCCAGATTGTGAGGGATTCTTATTCTTCTAATAGCTTGTTTTTTGGCTTCTGTCTCTAGTCTAGCTTCCTTCCATCACTGAGGCATATTTCCTTCCAGCTAGCTCAGTTGCATTCCCAGACAGGAAGGATACAGTTGCTGCAAACGCATCTGCTGCTACTGTTCTGGCACTGATGGTCGCCTGCTGTTTTGGCATAAATGTTGCATTTGCACACTGAGATTCTTTTATTTGGCATTTGAGAGAACTGTTATCATGGACATGATAAATTCATGAGCCAGCGTGTGTTTTTGCACTCACTTTTATTTTTCATTTATGTGGTATCTACCATTATGGTGCCTCAAATAAATATGATTTATCTTCACTGTGTTACTTACAGAGCATGATTTATCTTTACTGTGTAATTTATAGAGTACAGTGTACTTTCAGGTATGCATTGCAGCAGATTTTGTGTTTCTATGTGGTTATGATTTTTTCCACTTTACATTTGTCCTCTTTTTCTTTTAACTATTTTTGTTCATGTTCAGATTTCTTCTTTAGCAGACATGTGCAATTGAAAACTCAGCCTTTGGGGAAGACATACCTGAGTTTAAAACTGAGCTCATTTCTTATTCTGTGACTGCAAAAGTTATTGCATACCCTCATCTTAGTTTGTTTTTTTATAAATGAAAATAATAGTATGCTTTTAGTAAAGATATTACAATAATTCAATTAGGTAATACATCGAATATATGCAGTACAGTACAGGAATATTTTGTACCTATTTATATCCACTAGTTTTAGCATGCATTAGATGTTGCCTGTGACAATTATTATTATTATTATTATTATTATTATTATTAAGACAGAGTCTCGCTCCGTCACCAGGCTGGAGTGCAGTGGTGCGATCTTGGCTCACTGCAACCTCCACCTCCTGAGTTCAAGCAAATTCTTCTGCCTTAGCCTCCCGAGTAGCTGGGACTACAGGCGCGCGCCACCATGCCCAGCTAATTTTTGTATTTTTAGTAGAGATGGGGTTTCCTCATGTTGGCCAGGATGGTCTCGATTTCTTGACCTTGTGATCTGCCCACCTCAGCCTCCCAAAGTGCTGGGATTACAGATGTGAGCCACTGTGCCTGGCCACCTGTGGCAATTATTAATGTGATGTTCTAATTGTGTGATTCTGTTTCCCTCTTTCCAATTGGCTGACAATAGCACGATGGAGATAGAGAGAGGTACCTTATTGCTTTCTGAGAAGAATGAAACTCTAAACTTTTTAAGTGGTCCCCAGTGACACTATAGCTCTTAGTTACTGAACGGTAAAGATGAAAGTCCCAACTTCCTATTTAACATTGTGTGACACCAAAGCAGTCAGGGAATATGAGGCACCTTGTTACAACTTGATGAGAGTACAGTCTATCAACTCTACTCAACTTTGCTGGCATGGGTCAGGGAGAGGGCCACAGCTAATTTTCTGTGACAGTTGGCTTGTGTAGAGAAGTTATTGTCTAAAAGTTCTCTATTTGGGGAGGCTATCTCTTTTCTGATCCTTTAGCTAGAGAGGGCTTTTCTAGTTTTGTCTGTGACCATTGGTATTTCTAGGTCTCTGGCTTCTGGTCCTATTTTAGAATATATAAGGCAAAATGAAAATCCAAGCAATTCACCACCACATGGTTTCTTGGGTCAGAGGTACTCTAGTGTGTCTGTATTCTCTCCACCATTGAGAGTTATTTTATATTTGTTTTACATATAATGTTCAGAGTTTTTAATTGTACTTTATAAGAAGAATAGGGACATTTATGACTCCTTTACCTTTCTGAAATATAAATTCTCTTTTATCTCTTTTTGCTTTTATCTCGCGTTTTCTCACTGTTGAGGTTAGAAACTTCTTATGTCTGGTTAAAAATTTTTTTGTCAGAAATGTGATTTGCAAATATTTTCTTACAGTCTATGGCATGTGTTTTAATATTCTGACAGCATCTTTCACAGAGTAAAAGGTTTAGAGTTTGATTAAGTCCAATTTACCAATGTTTTATTTTATGGATTATGCTTTCATATCTAAAAACCATTCGCCTAACAAATAATTGTGTAGATTTTCTCCCATTATTTTCTCTAGGAGTTTTGTGATTTTTGTATTTTACATTAAAATCTGTTATTTATTTTTTGTTATTATATATTAGTTTTCAGTATAAGTCATGAGTTTCTTGTTTATTATGTACATAAATGTTCAATTATTCTAATATTGTTTGTTGAAAACAGACTTTTAGCCACTGAATTGTCTGTGCTCCTCTGTCAAAATCAGTTAACTGTATTTATGTGGGTTTATTTCTGAGCTCTCTATTTTGTTCAACTAATGTGTATATAATCATTACTTACACTGGATTGTCTTGACTGCTGTAGCTTTATATTAAGTTTTGATATTGGCTAGTGAGTACTCAAACTTTGTTTTTCTTCAAAATTAATTTTGAAACTCTAGTTCTTTTCATTTTTGCACATAAACTTTAGAATAAGTATACTGATATCTATAAGAAAAAAATCAAGGCTTAAGGCAGTGCATTTAGGTTGCCTTTTTCTTGTCTATTGCGCATAGTGCTCCAGTAAACATAGTAGTGCACTTATCACTTTGAAACACTGATTTCATTTCTGTTGGATATATACCCAGTAATGGGATTGCTAGATTCCATGGTAGTTCTGTTTTTAGCTTTTTAAGGAACTTCTATACTGTTATACAAAATGGTGGTATTGATTTCTATCCCACCAACAGTGCATAAGAGTTCCCCTTTCTCCACATCTTTGTCAGCTTTTGTAATTTTTGTGTTTTGATTTTTTTTATGATAATCATTCTAACTGGGGCAACATTATATTACATTTTGCCTTTGATTTCCATTTCCCTAATGATTAATGATGTGTATTTTGTTTTTTATGTATCTTTTGGCCATTTGAATGTCTTCATTTGTGAAATGTTTGTTCAGTTATTTTGACAAATTTAAAATTAGGATTTATTTTGCTGCTAAGAGTTCCTTATGTAGTCTGGATATTAATCCCTTGTTGGATGCATAATTTGCAAATACTTTTCCCCATTCTATAGGTTGTCTTTTCACTCTATTGATTGTGCAGAAGTTTTTAGTTTGTATATTTTTTATATACAAATATCCAATCTGTATATTTTTTATTTTGTTGTCTGTGCTTTCAAGGCCCTATTCAAGATATTCTTGCTGTCCAGTTTTAATGAAGCAATTCCCCTGTGTTTTCTTTTACTAGTTTCATAGTTTCTGGTCTTACACTGAAGTCTTTAATCCATTTAGGGTTGATTTTTATACAGAATGAGATATAGGTGTCTAGTTTTTTTTTTTTCTGTAAATCAATATTCAGTTTTCTCTCTGTACTATTTATTGAAAAGACTGTCATTTCCTCATTGTGGGTCCTTGGCACCTTTGCTAAAAATCAGTTTTCTGTAAATGCATGATTTCTGTTCTTTTTTTTATTTTTGTTCCATTAATCTACATGTCTCTTTTTATGCCAGTACCATGCTGTGTTACTTACTATAGCTTTGCAGTATATTTTGAAGTTAGGTAATGTGATGTCTTTAGCTTTCTTCTCTTTGTTCAAGATTGCTTTGGCTATCTAGAGTCTTTTCCATTTCTACATAAATTTTGAAATATTTTTCTATTTCTGTGAAGAATTTCATGGGCATTTTGATAAACATTGCATGGAATCTGTAGATTGCTTGGGTAACATAAATATTTTGACAATATTAATTCTTCCAATCCATGAATATAGGATATCTTCAATTTTTTTTGTTGTTCTTTTCAATTTCTTTCATCAGTGTTTTATTGTTTTCATTGTAGAGTTCTTTCACCTCCTTGGTTAAGTTCATTCTTAAGTATATTTTTTGTAGCTATTGTAAATAAAATTGCTTTCTGGATTTCTTTCTCAGATAGTTTACTGTTGACAAATTCGAGTGCTACTTATTTTCTGTTTATTTTGAATAGAAATTTGTTTGTTGTTTCTAATTTTTTTTGTGTGTGTGGAGTGTTTAGGGTTTTCTATACATTAATATATGTAAAAATGTTATCTGCACATAGGAACAATTTGACCTCCTCCTGTCAATTTGAATGCCTTTTATTTATTTCTCCTGCCTAATTGTTCTTGCTAGAACATCCAGTGTTACATTGAATAAACATGGGACAAGTGCACATTCTTGTTTTGTTTCATATCTTAGAGAAAAAGGTTTCAACTTTTCTCCATCCAATTTGATTTAGCTGTGGGTTTCTCATATAGAGCCTTTATTATGTTGAGGTATGTTCCTTCTACACTTAATTTGTTAAGAGTGTTTTTCATGAAGGTATATTTAATTTTATCAAATGCCTTTCTAGGATTTATTACAATGATCATGTAATTTTTGCTTTTGATTTTTTTAATGTGATGAATCATTTTTATTAATTTGCATATGTTGAATATTTTTTGCATTCCTAGGATGAATCTCACTTGATCACAGTGAGTGATTATTTTTAATGTGTTGTTGAATTGAGTTTGCTAGTATGTTTTTGAGGATTTTTTTAATCTATGTTCTTCATGCATATTGGCCATTAGTTTCCTTTTTTTGTTGTATCTTTGTCTAATTTTAATATCAGACCAATACTGGCTTTGTAGAATAAGTTTAGAAATATTCCCTCCTTTCAATTTTTTGAAATAGTTTCAGTAGAATTGCTGTTAGTTCTTCTATAAATGGCTAGTAGAATTCAGGAGTGAAGCCATGTCCTCGGCTTGCTTTGATGGGATGCTTTTTATTATGTCTTCACTCTCATTACTCGTAGGTCTGCTCAGGTTTTTTATTTCTTCATGATTAAATCTTGATAAGCATTTGTGTCCAAGAATTTATCCATTTCTTGTAGGTTTTCTGATTTGTTGGGATATACTTCTTTGTGGTAGTCACTTATTATCCTTTGTATTTCTGTGGTATCCATTGCAGTGTCTCCTTTTATAACTCTGATTTTATTTACTTGTATTTTCTCTCTTTTTTTTCTTAGTCTAGCTAAAGGTTTGTCAGCATTCTTTATCTTTTCAGAAAAACAGCTCATTGTTTTGTTGATTTTTTTCTATTTTTGTCCCTATTTTTTTTATTTGTGCTTTGATCTTTATTATGTCTATTCAGGTTTTGATTATTCCTGCTTTTCGAGTTCTTTGAGGATATTAGGCTGCTTATGTGAGATCTTTCTATTTTTTGGAAGCACGCTTTTGGAAATGAGGCTTACCTAATTCTGAAAACTTGATTAAATTCAACAAACTTTTAGCTGTAACAAAAGCTGGCTTAATGTATATATTGAAACTAATATTCCTCGAAACTGTTAGTTTCAAAAGATATCAGAGATATTTCAAAAAGTCTGTTTCTATAAATTTCCCTCTTATAACTGCCTGATTTTCCACGCATTTAACATTGCATGGATACTTCAATTAATTTAAGAATTGACTGTATATTTTAAATGTATAATTAAAAGAAAGTCTATCCTAAAGCAAAGATTTATCATCAATATTCACAGAAAAGTTTTTAGTGAATTACTGAATTCTAGGTGTAAATTTATTTTTAGGCAATTTGAAAACTAAAAATAATACTATGATATCATTCTTTAGTGGGCACAGTATAGTTAATAGTTAATACCTCCTGGATTCAAAAACATTTTATCTATTTGAACAGTTTCATGATGAGTAAATTATATGATAAAGAGGTCTATAGACAGCTTAAGTGCTTTGATATATCTTATAATTAGTCATTAAATTGTATACATTGTTTTATATTTATATTTAATGACTAATTATTGCTCTATTTCATAGATTATTAAATATTATACATTATATCTATATTGTTAAAAAGACTTAAAAATTAAATGTATTTAAACACCCATAAGGAGATACAGTACTTCAACTTATTACTATCCAAGGTAGTTTTAAATTAAATATTTTAATTCCAATATTGAGAACTATGAAGGAGAATTTAGAGGTGTACTTCAGTATTACTTTCCCTTTTTTTACTGTGAAAAATGTTGAAATATGTCGTGAGTGGGATATCTTTGTTTATATCTCTAGCTGTTCTCTCACGCTTTGGTCATTCTTCCTGTCTCATTTGATTTTCAAGTAACCTCAAAGAGGGACTAATGAAGCAGATCTGTGAATGAAAAATAATACTGCAGTTAAATGTTTCTTTTAGTACAAACTATTTAAACCAAACATATGGATTTGACTAGTTATTAAGTCAAGATCCTGTGAGAAGAACTTATCACATCTTTAAGTGGCGCACTTTAATTGGCTTTTAACTATGTAGAAGTTCTTGGCATTTTAAATTAATAGTAAAAACTAATTGGAAATAATGTTACTTAAGTCATCCAAGTCAAAGCAGTTTTTAGCTAGCTGACCTGGTTGCGGTTTTTCTCAATATCTCATTGAGATACTTTCACAGATATGGAGTAAGCAAACTGATAATCTGAGAGAAAAGACTGGACAGAAAACTTAATGTCAGCTTCTGGTAAAACTTAACTGTTATTATGAATAGATGGAAGGGGGTTAAGTATAATCTATCCATATTTGGCATATGATTTATTTTAGTTTTGCTTTATAAAGCAAAATACCTGATAAGAAGCAAGGATATGATTTTTCATTGCTTCCTGCCAGAATCTGTGTCTTGTTTCAGAAACTTAGAGAATGAAAAAAAAGGAGAACTTGGCACTTATTTTCTCTACAACTCTTGGAGCTACTTCATGAGGCAAAGACAATCCTTGATTTTTTTTTTTTCCTGTTTCCCCAGATGCCATCTCTCCGTATCTGGGCAGAGACTGCCACTCTCAGAAAATAATAGAAAATAAAAGACATATAGGTAAAGCCAAAGGAGGTAGTCAGTTCCCCCAGTTGTGTCAATATATTCTAGGATATGATCTCTTATCAAGAAGGAATGAACTTATTAGGTCTTAGGTAAGAGGAAATTGTATGCCTCAGGAGGATAGGGAGGCATAGGTGAAAATCTGGTAGGAATAAGAAACATTGTACAAACTTTGAGCCATAGAATTGGACAAGCATTACAAAACAAGTGACAGAAATAGATTAAAGATTAACTACTTATTTGACTATTAATATAACAAGAGTGGGCCAATATCACCTTTCTGAGGAATGAATAAGTAGAGGAAAAGAACATTGCATGCTTTGTAAATTATTCTTGAACAAAGAAAAGAGAATGATGTTTGAAAAGCTCAAAGGAAGCATATATATCTTATTATAAATGCCTGAACGACAACAAAAAACACTTTGAAAGTTATTTGATAATAAAGTACAGTAAATCTTGACCTCTTGAAATAGAAGTGATAATGCACAGAGTATATAGAATTACAAAAATGATAATAAGAAACAAATACAGAGTCAGCATTAAAGAAACAAAAGCCCAACACTAGAAGTAAAACCCACAAAAGTTAAAAGTAAAATTACTGCAATGGAAATCTATTTGTAAAATGAAAAAAAAAAAAAGGCAAGCAGGAGAACCTATCTCATAGAAGACAAAAATCAGAATTATGTGGATATAGTTCATTACTGAAGATTAAAGGAAAGAATAAAACTATACTGGATTGAATCAATGCCTTTTCTTGCAGATTAAAAGGAACCTGTGTGACCTGAAATGATCAATAAATATTGCTCCAAACCTAGATTTGTCATGGCCACATTTCTTAACTACAATGTTTAAGAAAATCCTTAATGATTCAAAGGAGTAAAAACAGTTACCTGCAAAGAAACAAAAACCAGCCTACTATCTAACTTCTGCTATATTAAATGCCTGGAAATAATAGAGTAATATGTATATTTTTTAAATAAAAAGTTGTAACCTGTTAGAAAAGAATGAAGGCAACAAAGACATTTTCAAATATGCAGGCCCTGTTTTTAAACTGAGATATAAGAAAAACAAATTTACTCAAAAAAGGGGAAATAATGGAAACTAGAATTATGAATAAGTCCTAAAATTTCATACAGTTACCAAAAAGCTACTTTTGTGAAAAAGACATGTTATTATAACTCACAGTATAATAATAACAATTTGGCCTCAGAATCCTAAAATATAGTAATGGGGCTTGGAAAGAATGAAACATTGCTCAATTGTCTTTTTAAATCATGAAAAACAAAACATACCACTTAATCCTTGAGTTTGAAATTAAAGTAAATATTTTAAGCAATGAACGATTTCAGATACTTAAAGAGATAGCAGTGATATAATTTTAAAAAGAATACACCCTTTCAATTAAAAAAATTAATCATATATAGCAGAAAAAATAAAGCAATGGAAAGCAAAAAATTCAAAGATATGTATAAAAGAACTATATATATATAATATATATATAAATGGATTATTTATATATATATAAATGGATTAAGCATCCTTATGAAAAGTTTCTCTGACTAGATAATAAGATTAGCTTCTAAATTTATTCAACTCACAACATGCATACCTAAAACAAAATGATATAGCAAATATTCAAAAAAGAAATAATTTATATAACAAATCTTTTTAAATGTCAGATGCAAATGTGCTTCCTGGAAGGAAGGGCTTTGTGATTTTGAGTTTTGAACTGAGAAACCAAGGGATTATACCTCAGAAATAAGAGCATCAAGAAATAAACTATCCATCAGTAAGGAAAAAACTCAAGTACAAGCTTTTTAATCTTTGATTGAATTAAGATGACTTGGTCCCCTAAATTCCTGGCAGTAAAAAAATGTAAATTTTAAAATTTTTTGTGTACTTTTAATTAATTAATTTTTGTTTGGAGACAGGGTCTCACTGCGTTTCTCAGGCTGCTGTCAAACTGCTGGACCCAAGTGACCTGCTGCTTCAGCCTCCCAAAGTGTTGTTATTACAAGCATGAACCATTCGTATTGGGATAATTGTTACTTATATTTACCAGTGTGTATTTCCCCTCTTATATTCATTCATTTATTTATTTTTGATACTAGTAGATGATGGTAAAGGTAATCATAAACAGCTGGCATTTATTAATTTTGTCATACTTATTAAACAATTACATTAAAATCATTAATTGATTTTATTCATCATTATAGCCCATGTGATGAGCCCTGGAGAAAGGAGGTGGGGGTATGTAGAACTGGGTGCTGTCAGCATCCAGAGACAATAGAAAACTTGAAAATGAGCATTCTGTTCCATCCACAGACAGAATATAGAGTAAGGAAAGGGTTGGGTAATGTCTTTCCCCATCAAAGAACAAATTTCTTCTTGAGTAGCAAATCTAATTTCTAGATTAACTAGAGGGTGAAACTAAATAATCTTTTTAAAAATAACCATCAAAGCCAGTTTGCTAATTTAACTTATCATCTGTGTTAAACAATTCATCCCAATTTTTAACTGCAAGAGTAGCCAGAAAATAAATTGATTTCTTAATGAAACAATTTTAATTTTCAAGTTAATTCTCTGTTAGTCCCTGCTGAGAAGCACTTCTGTTTTTTTGAAATTGCATATTGCTTTACAAAATATGACAGCTATTTTCTTATTTTCTGGATTTCAAATAGCTTATTGTGAACTTCAGAAATGATAATGAACTGCTACATTAGTACCACCTCTAACAGGTTTACATTAATTGTGTTTTATGTGTATAAACTGAAAATCTATTAATTTTGCCTTTTCTACTCACTTCTAGTAAACTTTCCTCCATTAACGTGCCATGTTTGATTAAAAAGGAGTGACGGCAAAACAGTTAAGTCAAATAAATGAAAGAAGAGTACAAAATATAATTCAAAATAGTCATTCCTGTATCACGCCATCAGTTTATAGTTAGAAGTACATTATCCACTAGGGCCTGCTTGTTGAAGCAATTGTGTACTTTATGTTTGTTATTTGGTCATTAAAACTTCTGTCTAAGTACCTACGGATCTGTTGGGAACAAAATTTGTCATCCTGATTCTCTTTAAGCCTTTTTATTGTCTGTGAGAAAATATTGTATGGGCCATTGGGGCCCATTTACAAAGGTTTCTTCCTTGAGCAAAGGAAGCTATCGCTGGTGTCATTCACTCCAGAGATCTGTTTATGTTGAAGAATGAAGTGTCAAAAGTGAAATTAAGACACGGAATAAACATGTGGTGAACTCTAGTAGTACCTGATCAATAGAAATCACAGCATGCTGTTCTGTAATTTTTTAAAAAGAATTTATTTGTAATGGACAAGTCCAGAGTTTTGTATATGTAGTTTCCAGAGGCCCTAAATTTGAAACTGAAGGACTATTTTCTGTAGATATTACAGTAGTTCAATTTACATTTCTTTTAATATTATTTTATTTCAATACATCAAAATTGATGAATTCTATTATAACACTATTATAATACTAATTGCCTGCTTATTAGGTATTCATAATCATTATTATGATATCTTGGGGGGATTTTAAAGTTAGGCTATGTAAAAACAAAGGAGAAAATAATTTTGTAATATTAAATCAATTCTGTCTTTAATCAATTTGCTTAAAATAATTTATTTTGTAATAACAAAATTTATTATATAAATCTAACAGCATTGTTTTGGTGTCACCGGTCGTTTCTTTGTACCATATTAACTAATTATATGAAACATTTTTTCTTCCTGAAAACCTTTTATAATACCTTTTTAAAATACTGTCTTTATGTAAAAATACATAAAATATTTAAAATTAGTTTTAAAACAGTCAAGGTGATTAATGACATAAGTAAGTCATTAAAAGTAAAAGATAACAATGGCAGACCCATGTAGTAGCGGTAAATTATTGAAGGCTGTTAATGTTTGGGATTTCGTGTCTGCATAATTGGTCATATCTCTGTCCAGACAGCAATGTTTGCAGCACTTCAGGCCAGATGGTACAACAAAGAATTTGAGGGGGGAAAAAAATCAAAGACAAAAGCTTATTATTTCATTCATTTTTATGAACTTAATTAGGAGACTACAAATTCCAAACTGTTAACTACTGATTGAATTTATCTGCTCTCTGTGGAGTGCCAAATTTCTTTTTCATTACAACATAGTGTTAAAATTAGGAAATATGAAAGTATTTATGATTACCTTTTTGTGTGTAAATTAAATTGCGACCTATAGACAGACTAAGGTAATGTTTATTAATATGGCTTTTAAATATGTTTTAGGAGTTTTGTCTCAATGCTTTATTCTGGTGGTTTTAACTAATGAAATTTAGATGTAAATGATGACATAAAGTAAAAGGAATCTAGTTCTTTGACATTTCACTTGCCTTCTAGTCTAGGAAGAGAGCACTGAACTGAGACTCAGTTGACTACAATTTTGTTCCTAAATCTACCACAGAATCAATCACATAACTGTCAATTAAATGATAAAATTATTCAATAAGATATATTAAATCTCCCTAAAATGCTGTAAAGATGATACACTATGATATAAAATTTAAAGAGTCAAGACTTTAACATTTTAATTTTAATATTTATTACCCGATTAATATTACAGATGCCTTGTTTCAACAAACCACTGTAGTTTGTTTAAATATGAAATTAACTTTTGATAGTAAATAAAGTTTAAAATATATTAATGATAAAGTAAGCTTTAGAAGGCGAGATTAAAAAAAAAAATCTTTGTTATTATCTATTTTAAGTTTCCATAAAAAATACATCCTTTGGTTTCCCAGTTCAAAGCTCAAGATCACCAAGTCCCCTCATTCCTGGAAGTACATCTTCATTTAATATTTGTTTTCGGTCATCACATACATTCTTCCTTTCTTGAATATTTGAAGTGTTGGGTCATTTTGTTTTAGGTATGTATCTTGTGAAGTGAATAGAGTTAGAGATGACGATTATTATTGTTATCCAGCCATATAACGTTTTTGTAAGTAAGCTTTAAATAGATAATACATCAAGTTTCTATTTTAAATACATTTATTTGATAAATATCATTGTAATTTGATTTAACACATGTTTTAAGGAAAGATAAATGCAGAAGCAAAATGATAAATTTAACTGAAACTTTAAGATTCTGAAGATGAAGTAATATAAAAATAGAAGCTGACACTATTGGCATAAATTTGCAGTGCTAATTAAGTTGTGGTCTACTGGTTCCCATATGGTTTGCTTGGCTGCCATGATCACTGTTCTGTTATCTCCAGGGCTTTAAAGGAGATATGAAAATAAGGGGAGGCCCATGTGCCCATGGCCTAATTAGAATTGGGCAGTTTGCCTAGGCAAAAATTGAGTACTTTACTTCTCCTATTTTCATTATGTCAAATTATTTTAACTCTGTTTTGAGTGAAATAGCAAATGTTTCTTATTCCAGGAAATATCTTTGCCTATTGGTTAAAAAAAAAAAAACTGAACTAAAAAGATTCATAAAGATCTATTACATATAGATGTATATTGTACAAGATAAAGAAAAAACATCTACTGTGATATGGTCTCTGTTCTCAAGGAGGTTATGCTTAGGATGCATAAGTACATAAACAAATAACTGTTATAGATATATGCTAAATTATAGTTGTTTTCACAGGAGGTATAATCATGTTTACTTAGGCAAGCCAAGTAATGAATGGAATAATTTCAGTGAACATTTAATTCAACATCTATCCATTGTCTCTTGGGTGATAGATAAATTGATACTCATTGGTTATACACTTTCAATATTTTCTAGATGTGAAAATTGCTTGAAATTGCTGGAAACAAAAATGAGTTACCACCTAATTATTACCTGAGGATCAAATGGAAATGTTGTGTCTGTCCAACACTGTTACATATTTAAAACTCTTTCATGTTGCCTGTGTGCAAATTTTTGGCTCATATCTTGTTTCAGTTAGAAATCTGTGGCAATTTCTCCACTGTATTTAGACTTTGTGAAAGCATCTGAGACTACAAAAACATGTTCTCCTTATATGTTATTTAGTCATTTGTCTAGATGAACAAATGATAGTTTCTCTAATTACTGATAACTTTAATAGGTAGGATATATTTCCATGTTGTCCATTGTAGCCAATTTTTTCTCCGAAATCAAATTTGTCTACCTAAATATAGAAATAGACTTGTATTTTAAGACTCTATTAGGGAAGAGACTGGGGGGGTGGGTTGGGGTGGTGGGGAGGGATAACATCGGGAGAAATGCCACATATAGTATGCACCTAAAGTTAAATAAATAAATTTTTAAAAAGACTTTGTTTATATACCTGTAAATATTAATCATGTTCCACTTTTATTTTCTTCCTTCAGAACTTCCTGTTTATTTCTGTCAGACTCATCCTAATCTTGCCTTTATTTCTGTTATGTTTTAATTTTAATGTCACATCTTTCCTGATCTCTTTCAGTTTATATTTATCTCCTGTTTTCCTTTCATTTCTTTCCATAGTTTTTCGTATCTTTGCTTGGTGCTCTTGGAAGTAATATATTTATTCGATTTTATAACTTCATGAAGAAATTTTTGGTCAAAATTTTCATCTATTCCTTGATATCCTGTATTGAATAGTGCCCCTGAAAAATTCATGTCTGCCCAAAATCTCAGAATGTAAGTTTATTGGGAAACAGAGTCTTTGTACATATAATTAGTTAAACTCAAAATGAGATTATACAGAATTAAGGTGGCCTCTAAATGCAATGACCAGTATCCTTATAAGAAGGCTATGTGAATACATGAACACATGAAGAAAATCCATGTGACAATCAAGGCAGAAGTTGGAATGATACAGCTGCAAGCCAAGAAAGGTGAAGAATTGTCATTACCAGAAGCTAGGGAGAAATAAGGGAGTATCTTTCTCTAGAAAGATATTGGACCCTGAAGAGCCTCCCAATGGCGCATGGCCCTGACAACACCTTGATTTTGAAATTTTAGCCTCCAGATCTGTGAGAGAATGCAGTTTTTCTGTCTTAAGGCAGTCACTTTCTGGAAATGTGTTATGGCAGCTCTTGGAAGCTAATTTACTTGGCAATGTTTTGTAGTATGTGTTCTTCATCTTCCATAACTAGAATGGTCAGTTAAAGAAGTGCCTTTTTTCTTTTTAATTCTAGAGGGCTAAGGGAATATTTGAGACTAACTGAAATTTATGTGAATGACCTAGGGAGATTGTGTGTGTGTGTGTGTGTGTGTGTATTTGTTTAGCCAGCCATACCATAAACCAATGTAGATATGCAACTATAGTTTTGAAAACATTTAAAATCTTTCTGCACTGATGTCATAGGGTTAGAATAATGGTTTCAAATATGGCTTATGTTTGAAATCATCCTCAGCCTATGCATCCCTTTTAGAACATTCTTGTGTTGCTATAAAGAAATACCTAAGGCTGGGTAATTTATAAAGAAAATAAATTTAATTGGCTCATTGTTCTACAGGTTGTACCAGCAGGGCAATATCCTCTGTTCCACTTCCGTGGAGGCCTCAGGGAGCTTTTATTCATGGCAGAAGGCAAAATGGGAGCAGGTATGGCACATGGTGACAGTTGGAGCAAAAAAGTAAGGGGAGAGGTGTCACACACTTTTAAATAACCAGATCTCATGTAAACTCAGAGAGAGAACTTATTCACTGTCATGAGGACAGCACTAAACCATTCATGAGGGATCCACTCCCATGACTCAAACACCTCTTTACCAGGCCTCCCCGCTAACATTTGAGATTACATTTAAAGATGAGATTTGGAGGAAAAAACATCCAAATTATATTATGTCACCCCTGGCCCCCCAAGATGCATGTACTTCTCACATTGCAGAATATAATTATCCCTCTTCAATAGTTTCTCAACATTCTAACTAGTTCTGGCATCAACTCATTTGAAAGTTAAAGGTCCCAAGTCTCATCTGAAGATGATTTCCTTTCACCTATGATTTCCTTTTACTTATGTGCAATCAAAAAAAATTATTTACTTCAAATATACAATGGGAATATAGATACTGGGTTTATATTCCCATTTTAAAAGGGAGATACTGGTTAAAAGAAAGGGGCAAGAGACCACACACAAGTCTGAAATCCAGCAGAGTGATCGTTAAATCTTAAAGCTCCAAAATAATCACCTTCGACTTTATATTATACATTCATGACACACTAGCACAAGTGGTAAGTACTCAAGGACTTGGGCAACTCTGCTTATTTGTCTTCAGAGCCCCTATGGCTGCTCTCATGAGTTGGAATTGAGTGCCTGCAGCTTTTCTAGGCACCTGCCTAGAAAACTGCCAGTGAGTCTGCAATTCTGGTGTCTGGAGGGAGGCAGTCTCATTCTCACAGCTTCGCTAGGCAGTGCCCCAGTGGACTCTTTTGGTGGGGGCTCCAACACAGCACTTTCCCTTGGCATTGCCCTTGTAGAGCTTCTCTGTGGGGGATACACCCTGGTGACAAGCTTCTACCTGGGCATCCAAGCATTCTCACATGTTCTTTGAAATCTAGGGGGAGGCTGCTAAGCCTCCGTCCTGCTTTCATTTGGTACACCTGCAGGCTTAAGACCACGTGGAAGTCACCAAAGCTTATGGCTTACACCTTCTGGAAGGGAGCGCAAGCTGTACCTAGGTCACTCTGAGCTAAGGCTAGAGCTGGAGAAGCCTAGATATAGCAACCAGTGTCTTGAGGCTATGCAGGGCAGTTGGGTCTTGGGCCTGGTCCTGAAACCATTGTTTCTTCCTAGGCCTCTGGACCTGTGATGGGAGGGGCTGCTTCAAAGATCTCTAGAGTGCCTGTAAGTCCTTTTCGCCCTTGTTTTAGGTATTAGCATTTTGCTCCCTTTTAGTCATGCAAATCTCTCTAGCAAGTGGTTGCTCTAAAGCCTGCTTGAATTCTTTCCTTGAAAATTGACTTTTCTTTTCTACTACGCGGCTAGGCTGCAAATATCCTAAACTTTAAGCTCTGCTTCCCTGTTAAATATAAGTTCCAGCTTTAAGTCATTTCTTTGTTCTTGTATCAAATCATAGGCTGTTAAAAGTAACCAGGCCGTATCCAAGCTTTGCTGCTTAGAAATTTCTTCTGCTGGATACCCTAAGTCATCAGTCTTAACTTCAAACTTCCACAGATCCCTAGAACATGAACACAGTTCAGTTAAGTTCTGTGTTAGGGTGTAACAAGAGTGACCTGTGCTCTAGTTCACTGTAAAGTTTACACTTCCATCTGAAACCTCATCAGCCTGGCCTTCACTATCCATATCTCTATCAGCATTTTGGTCATAAACATTTAATGAGTCTCTAAGAAATTCTAAACTTTCTCTCGTCTGTCTTCTTCTGAGCTCTCCAAATTCTTCCAACCTCTGCCCATTACCTAGTTCCAAAACTGTTTTCACATTTGCAATTATCTTTATAACAATGCCCCACCCTTTATTACCAATTTTATTATTATAAAGAAATACTTGAGACTGAGTAATTTATAAAGAGGTTTAATTGGCTGATCTTTCTACAAGCTGTACAAGCATGGTGCCAGCATCTGCTCTGCTTCTGGGGAGACCTCAGAGAGATTTTACTCATAGTGGAAAGCAGAGCAGGAGCAAGAGAGCAAGGGGAGGAGGTGCAAACACTTGTAAGTGACCAGATCTCACATAAACTCAAAGAGAGAACTCACTCACTGTCATAAAGACAGCACTAAGCCATTCATAAGGGATTCACCCCCATGACCCAGTCACCTCCCAACAGGCTCTCTAGCATTAGAAATTACATTTATACATGAGTTTTGGAGGTGACAAACATACAAAATAATCCAGCATTCAATTACTGCCACAACACATATGGAATTTTGCTTTTGTGTTGCAAAAGCCACAGTCTGGTTTGTGTCCTTTGACCTATCCTACAGGTTGGATTTATCAAGGCTAGTTTATCTGTGTAGAATTTTTTTCATTGGCTATGAATGATACTCAGAAAGACAAAGGGTAATGTCAATCTAATACCATCATTTTCATACAGAAAGTTTTTAATCTAATTACTTAAATGGGAATTTAATTTTGATGGTAGTCCAAAGAAAATTTGGCTCTAGTTATTCTAAGAGATAGTTTAAAGAGATAGTTTGGTATAGTGACTTGATTATTTAGGAACCAGAACCCAGTTGCAAGATGTTAACCTTCACTGTGACTCTTCCTGTATCTTTTAGAAAGCTATTTAACTTTCCTTTGCCTCAATGTGTGCATATATAAAATTATATTAATAAGCAGCTGTCTCTTAAAGTTGCCGAGAGCCAAAATGAGTTGTCTCTGTAAAGTGCTCAAGATCAGAGCCTTGTATATGGTAGGTGATATTTACCATTTTTATTCTCCCACACATGTAAATACTTTATTGCAACTTTTCTTTAAATGTAGTTATTCAAAAGCATAGACTTCTACATACTCTTTAAAAGTTTCATTTTTGTTGAAGATAAACAAATTAATTGATACATTCTAGAGGACTCAAAGAGAAGTAAGTTGGTGATTAATCACTAATTTAATTGTTGTTCATTTGTCATTAGTGATGAGCTGTAGTGTCAAAAATGGGTTCCGCTTTCAAAAATAAAATTCTTAATATTTTTTTCTGTAGAATATTTCTATTTAAAATTCTATAGTTTATCTCTAAATTTCATGCAACCAAGTATTTTTAAATTCATAGAAGTTTATTATAAAAAGATCCTGGTGATGGATTCATATTCAAATAATGAGAGTTTATAGTTGAAATTATTTTTTTGAGAGTTAAAACTATACAGTCATAGGTAAATGAATATATATGTTATTTAAACCTCCACCTAGCATAATTTTAATTCTTAACCAGATTTCTCCATTTTTACAAATTATCACTATTTCATATTTTTAAAAAATTTAGTACCTTTTAGAATAATCTTCTATTATATGATGATATTGTCCAATAATAAGTTTTCTTAAGATAGGCAAAAGAACTTATCTGTCCTTAGGAACCATCCAGATATTTGCAGACAATTGTCGTACTTTAATTCTGTCGTAGTCTTTACTCGGTAAAGTATACCTATTTTAATTCTATTAAGATTACTCATGTGTTAATTCTTTTTTAATTCACTCATTGTGCTGGTCTGAATCCCTGTAATTAAATTTATCTTTCTATTAAAGATATATCCCAAAAGGAAAAGGAAAAAGATAAATAAAATTTTGCAAGTCAAATGATCCCCATGTTTTATAATTTTCTAGGATAAAACAAAAATTCTTGTAAAGGCTAAACTTGTGAATAGTTATTCCTGTGCTTTTAGAGGAGAATGTATTTTACTATTGGGTCATAGGGCTGTGTTGCATGTGTCTCTTGCACCAGTGAATGGTAGTACAATTGCCAGATTGGTTTTAAAATCACCAAGCTGTTCTAGCACTTTATAGGTAATTTCAAAAAACGAAAACAATATTCTATTTTGGAAAGTTGCTGGAAGAACAGTAATCAGCGTAACTTGATTTCTTACTGAAACTGAAGGGTGCTTTTACACTTGGATACTATTCATAAGAGTATTTAAATTTAGTGTCTTTCTAGTGGAATTGACTCATCTCATTATCTGAGATCATCTATTCTGATTCTGTTGGCTTTTCTTTTGTTAACCATAAAATTTTTAACTTTAAGCCTCAAGATCTCTTGATATTAGATGGGAAAAAACTACTACAAAATGTCTTTGAAAAAAAAGTGAACCACTATGTTGAAAAGATGTTTCTCAACGTGAATAAAAGTTTGAGTAATACTGGTTAATTTTTACCTGTTAGTCTCTGTATTAGTCCATTTTCACACTTCTGATAAAAACATACCTGAGACTAGGCAATTTACAAAAGAAAGAAGTTTATTGGACTTACAGTTCTACATGGCTGGGGAGACAGCACAATCATGGCAGCAGGTGAAAGCCACATCTCACATGGGGACAGAGAAGAGAAGAGAACTTGTGCAGGGAAACGTCCCTTTACAAAACCTTCAGATCTCATGAGACTTATTCACTATAACGAGAACAGCACAGGAAAGACATGCCCCATGATTCATTTATCTCCCACTGGGTTACTCCAACAACACATGAGAATTATGGGAGCTACAAGATGAGATATGGATGGAGACACATAGCCAAACCACATCATTCCACACCTGAACCCTCCCAAATCTTATGTCTTCACATTTCAAAACTAGTCATGCCTTCCCAATAGTCCCCCAAAGTCTTAATCCATTTCAGCATTAACTCAAAAGTACACAGTCAAAAGTTTCATCTGAGACATAGCAAGACCCTTCTACCTATGAGCCTGTAAAATCCAAAGCAAGTTAATTACTTCATAGATAAAGTGTGTATAGGAAGTGGGTAAATACAGCCATTCTGAATGGAAGAAATTGGCCAAAGCAGAGGGGTTACAGGTCCCATGCAAGTCTGAAATCCAGCAAGGCAATCAAATCTTAAAGCTCCGAAATGATCTCCTTTGACTCCATGTCTCATATCCAGGTCACACTGACGCAAGAGCTGGGTTCTCGTGGTCTTGATCAGCTTCTGCACCTGTGGATTTGCAGGATACAGTCTCTTTCCTGGCTACTTTCATGGCCTGGTGTTGAGTGTCTGTGGCTTTTCCAGACACAGGATGCAAGCTGTCAGTGGATCTATCATTCTGGGGCCAGGAGGATATTGGCTCTCTTCTCACAGCTACCCTAGGCAGTGCCCAAGTAGGTACTCTGTGTGGGGGCTTCCATCTAACACCCAACATTTTTCTTCTGTACTGCCATTGCAGAGATTCTCTATGAGGACCTTATCACCATCTGAGATGAATTCAGCCTGGATTTCATCATCCATATCATTATCAGCATTTTATGAAAAGCTGTTCAACAAGTCTCTAGGAAATTCCAAACTTTCCCACATATTCCTGTCTGCTTTTGAGCCCTCCAAACTGTTCCAACCTCTGCCTGTAACACATTTCCAAAGTTGCTTTCACATTTTCAGGCATCTTTTCAGCAGCACACCACTCTGTTGGTACCAATTTACAGTATTGGTACAGCAAACTTCTGCCTGGCCATTCAGATGTTTCCATACATCTTCTGACTCTAGGAAGAGGTTCCCAAACCTCAGTCTTGACTTCTATACACTTGCAGGCTCAACATTACCTGGAAGCTGCCAAGGCTTGAGGCTTGCATCCTCTGAAGCCACAGCCCAAGCTCTACATTGGCCCTTTTCAGTAGTGCTGGAGTGGCTGGTATGCTGGGCACCGAGTCCCTAGGCTGCACATAGCACGGGGACCCTGGGCCCAGTCCAGGAAACCACACTTTCTTCCTCAGACTCTGGGTTTGTGAAGGGAGGGGCTGCTGCAAAGGTCTCTGACGTGCCCTGGAGATATTTACCATGTTGTCTTGGTGATTAACTTTTAGTTCTTCATTACTTAGCAAATTTCTACAGCTGACTTAATTTTTTTCTCAGAAAATGGGATTTTCTTTCTTATCTCATTGTCAGGCTGCAAATTTTCAAAGCTTTTATGCTCTGATTCACTTATAAAATGGAATGCTTTTAATAGCACCCAAGTCATACCTCAAATGCTTTGCTGCTTAGAAGTGTCTTCCATCAGATACCCTAAATCATCTCTCTCAAGTTCAGAGTTCCATAAATTTCTAGGGCAGGGGCAAAATGCTGCCAGATTCTTTGCTAAAACATAGCAAGAATCACTTTTGCTCCAGTTACTAACAAGTACCTCATCTTTATCAGAGACGACCACAGCCTGGATTTCATTGTTCATATCATTATCAGCATTTTGTGCAAAGCCATTCAACAAGTCTCTAGGAAGTTCCAAACTTTCCCACAAATTGCTGTCTTCTTCTGAGCCCTCCAAACTGTTACAACCTCTGCCTGTTACCCAATTCCAAAGTTGCTTCCACATTTTCAGGTATCTTTTCAGCAGTGCCCCACTCTACTGGTACCAATTTACTGTATTCGTCTGTTTTCATGCAGCTGATAAAGACATACATGAGACTGGGCAATTTACAAAGGAAAGAGGTTTATTGGACTTACAGTTTTATGTGGCTGGGGAGACTTCACAATCATGGCAAATGGTGAAAGTGACGTCTCATATGAGGGCAGACAAGAGAAACTCACATTTTAAAAATTATCAAATCTTGCGAGACTTATTCACTATCATGAGAACAGCACCAGAAAGACCCACCCCATGATGAAATTATCTCTCACTAGGTCCCTCCATAACACATGGGAATTATGGGAGCTATAAGATGGGATTTGGGTGGGGACACAGAGCCAAATCATAGCAGTCTCTATGACTGATTTCATAATGAATATTAAATTTGTGCAGGTCATCATCTCAAAACTAGAAATCCAGGAACATGAACTCTCTTTTAGACCAGGAATTTTTCTGTTTCTTAGAGTCACTTTTCTTTGAAATAAATAGAAGGAGGTTATGAATCTTGACTTCTTTTACCTAATGCATATACATGGGACTTGATGAAGACTAACTTTGATGGTTGTCAAACTATTCTAATATGACTAAAGAACATGTGTTATGATTATTGTGCAATACTGTGTATATGATGCTAATATTGTAGAAATGTGAGTAGTCTGACATTTTGGCACACCCTCCCTAAATTAATGTAATTTAGGAAGAATAGCATCTGTTTTCTTGTCTTCAACTTACACACAGTTCTTGAACTATGAATCTCTATATTTAAATGGTTAATTAGTAGTAAGGTTTCCTTAAATCTTACAGCATTTGGAAAGAAAATAGAGGATATAACATGCTTGTTTCTTTGTCTTAGCTGCAAGAAAACATGGAGACAAATTAAATACTTAGTTTTAACATTCACTTTGTTGAATATGAGGAGTCTTCAAAAAGTTTATGGAAAATGAGTATTATGAAAAAAACTACACATGAATTTCAAACATGTTTAGTACCCAAATAAACTCATAATAATTTGTTATAACATATCTGAATGGGATCTAATTGGAGGCACTAAGAATAATAAGATGTTAGTTTGATAACAGTTTCTATTAGAACAACATGAATTCTGTGAAAATTGAAGCAAGAAAAACATTAAATGTATGGTGAAACTTGGGTGGAAGTTTATGGGTACAATGCCACAAATAAATCATCAGTCTACAAATTGATAAGCCCTTTTAAGAAGGGACAATGTTGAAGGGGAAGCCCACAGCAACAGGCCAACCATATCAATTTGCAAGGAAAAATTCATCTTGTTCACGTCCTGATTGAAGATGACCAACAATTAACCACAAAAACAGTAGCCAGACACCAAAGACTTATCAATTGGTTCAGCTCACAGGATTCTAACACATTAAAGCTGAACAAATATTTCACTAGATGAGTATGAAACCTCTTGCACCCAAATCAGCTACAGACAAAAGCAGAGCTTTCATTAGAAAATTTAAACAAGTGAGATACAAATCAGAAGCATTTCTTTGAAGAACTGTAACAAGAGAAGAAACATGGATTTATTAGCATAATCTTGAAGACAAAGCACAGTCTAAACAATGGATACCAAGAGGTGAAAGTTGTTCAATCAAAGCAAAAGTGGGCTGGTCAAGAGCAACGGCCAAAACAACAGTTTTTTGGGATGCTCAAGGCATTTTGTTTGTTGACTTTCTGGAGGGCCAAAAAACCATAATGTGTACTTATTATGAGAGTGTTTTGAGAAAGCCAAACCTTTAGCAGAAAAATTCCTAGAAGGGTTTTATCAGAGAGTCCTTCTCTGTCTTGACAGTATTCCTGCTCATTCCTCTCGTCAACCAAAGTCAGTTTTGTCAATTGTAAATAATTTGCCTCCACCTTAAAGCTGTGATTTGGTTCCTTCTAGCTTCTTTTTGTTTCCTAATCTTAAAAAAGTCTTTAACGCATCCATTTTTATTCAGTTAATCAGGTAAAAAAGACTGCATCAACAAGGTTAAATTCCTAGGACCCTCAGTTTTTTTAAGGATGGACTAAATGGCTGGTATTATTTTTTACGAAAGTGTCTTGACTTTGATGGAGCATGTGTTAAGAAGTAAAGTTTATCTTTTTTATTTTCATCTTTTGATTCTATGTTTCCACAATTTTTGAAGTCCCCCAGGTATCCCCTTTTAGTCACTTAGATGATCTATGATTGGACTTATCCATGTATCAATTTAGTTTTCACTGCTCTTGAACTTTTTGTTAAGTTGCTCTTGAAAGTAGAATGAACATATATATATATATATATAATGGGTTACTCATGATAATCATATACATTTACACAACATTCCATTTAATTTTTTTCTTATATGTATTCTCAACACTTCCCACATATTTATCATTCTGAAAATTATAAATCAAGTGTTCACTTATGTATGTCGATAACTGATACCAGAGCCTTTGTAGTGACATTTTTAATTGAATTTTAGTCTCATAAATGAAGCTCCCAAATGACACTATTAATAGAAACATGATTAGTTGTTGTATAAATTAGAGTATAGGTTAAGAAGCTGCTATCAAAAAGGCTGCAAACATTATAGCTTACATAAGAAAAAAGGTTAGTTCTTCTCACTTACTGGCTTTGGGTAGACAAATTGTGTTTTAATTGCCTGAGTTACCCAGGGACTCAAGCTTGAATGAAGGCTCTACCTTTTTTGCCATACACATGGCTTCCTACACAGTGAGTAAAGTAGCTGATCCAGTTTCAGGCTCTGCACTGTTGAAGTAGGGACACAAGCACTATGACCACTTTCCAAAAGCAGATCGTAGTTTTATAGCCAGATTGGTGAGCCATTATGATACTGTAGTATCAGTCTTCATAGCAGTCACTTGATTTTGCCTGTATCCCCCACCCCATCACCAGCTCCTTTATGTGGCTTCCTCATTTGCCACTTCCTCATTAATATCACATTCTAGCTATGAGGAGCAAATTGTAATTCACAAATATGTCCTATAATATCTGTAATTTTCTTATTTTCCATGATGTTTTCTATATCTCAAATTTCCCTTATTAACTTCATTAACTGTTTATTAGTTTTAAATATACACATCTCTATGCCTTGTTCACAATATATTATATATCCCAATGATAGTGTAAGTACCTCACAGGCTGGTACCATGAGTCACAATCCTGATTATGCCATCTCTGAGATGCGTGACAGCAAGCAAGCTATTTAAACTTTCCATGCCTCAGTTTCCTCATGTAAAATGAGTGTTCTAAGTTTTGCTTCCTCCAGGGGTTTAGCTAAAGACTGAATGAAATAATCTAGGCAAAGCTCTTAGAATGCTTTCAGAAATCACATAAACAAATATTAACCTACTCATTATTAGTCAACAAATATTAACTATTAGTAATTCTTACTATGCCTTTTATAAACCCCAAATGTCTAGGTCCACCATATGATTGAAGAATATTTGATTACATTTGAAAATCAGCAACCAGTATAGAGGTGCTTTTGAAATTCACAAAGGACACAATGTTGGTAATGTGACTGATGTCATACTTGAAAGAACTAGAAAGCAAAGTGATTGTGATGGTCTAGAAGGAGTGGATAAACCAGGACCAGGACAATATGTTGTTATTTTTAAAAATTTTTTTTCTTTTTTTTTCCTCTCTCTTTTTTTGAGACAGAGTCTCACTCTGTTGCCAGGCACCAGGCTGGACTGCAGTGGTGCCATCTCAGCCCACTGCAACCTCTGTCTCCCGGGTTCAAGCAATTCTCCTGCCTCAGCCTCCCAAGTAGCTAGGATTACAGGCACACCACCACGCTCAGCTAATTTTTGTATTTTTTAGTAGAGACGGGGTTTCACCATGTTGGCCAGGATGGTCTCAATCTCCTGACCTCATAATCCTCCTGCCTCGGCCTCCCAAAGTGCTGGGATTATAGGTGTGAGCCACTGCACCCAGCCTCTTTTTAAATTTTAACTTTTAAGTTCAGGTGTATAGATTTGTTATATAGGTAAACGTGTGTCATGGGGGTTTGTTACATAGATTATTTCATCACCCAAGTATTAAGTCTAGTATCTATGAGATATTTTTCCTGATCCTCTCCCTCCTCCCACCTTGTACCCTATGATACCCAACAGTGTGTGTTGTTCCTTTTTATGCATCTATGTGTTCTCATCATTATCTTCCACTTAAAAGTGAGAATATACACTATTTAGTTTTCTGTTCCTGTGTTATAAGGATAATGTCCTCCAGCTCCATTCATGTACCTGAAAAGAATGTGATCTCATTTTTATTTTTTACGACTGTATAGTATTCCATGGTGTATATGTACCATATTTTCTTTTTCCAGACAATTAATTGATGGGCATTTGGGTTGATTTATGTCTTTGCTATTGTAAGTAATGCTCCAATGAACATATATGTACATATGTCTTTATAATAGAAAGATTTATATATTTTTAAGTATATACTCCCAGTAATAGGATTTCTGGGTCAAATGGTATTTCTGTTAATATGTCTCTGAGGAAATGCCACACTGTCTTCATTAATAGCTAAACTAATTCATACTCCCACTAACAGTGTATAAGTGTTTTTTTGTTGTTGTTGTTTTTGTTTTTTTGTCTACAACCTTGCCAACATCTGTGATTTTTTGACTTTTTAACAATGGTCATTCTGACTGCTATGAGATGATATCTCATTGTGGTTTTGATTAGCATTTCTCTACTGATGAGTGATATTAAGCTTTTTCCCAAATACTTGTTGACCACATATATGTCTTCTTTTGAAAAGTGTCTGTTCATGTCCTTTGCCCATTTTTAATGGAGTTATTTTTTTTTTCTTGTCCAGTTGTTTAAGTTCTTTATAGATGCTGGATATTAGATCTTTGTTGGATGCATAGTTTGCAAAAACTCTCCCATTTTGAAGGTTGTCCACTCACTCTGTTAATATTTTCCTTTGTTGTGCAGAAACAATTTAGTTTAATTATATCGCATTTGTCAATTTTGCATTTGTTGCAATTGTTTTTGGTGTCTTTGTCATAAAATCTTTTCCCAGTCCTGTGTCCTAAATGGTATTGCCTAGGTTGTGTTCCAGGGCTTTTATTGTTTGTGGTTTTGCATTTAAATGTTGAGTCCATCTTGTGTTTACCTTTGTACATGGTGTAAGAAAGGCGTCCAGGTTCAGTCTTCTGCATACGGGTAGCCAGTAACCCCAGCACCGTTTATTGAAGAGGGAATCCTTCTTCCATTGCTTGTTTTGGGCAGATTTGCTAAAGATCAGGTAGTTGTAGATACGTGGCTTTATTTCTGGGATCATCTATTCTGTTACATGGGTCTATATGACTGCTTTTGTACCTGTACACTGCTGTTTCTGTTATTGTGGTCCTGCATATAGTTTGAAGCAGGTAGGGTGATACCTCCAGCTTTGTTCTTTTTGCTTAGGATTTGCCTTGGCTATTCAGCCTCTTCTTTGGTTCCATATGAATTTTAAAATAGTGTTTTTCTAGTTCTGTGAAGAATCTTAATGATAGTTTCATAGAAATGGCATTAAATCTATAAATTGCTTTGTGGAGTATGCCATTTTAATGTTATTAATTCTTCTTATTCATGTGCACAAAATGTTCTTCCATTTGCCTGTGTCATCTCCGATTTTTTTGAGCAGTATTTTGTAGTTCTCCTCATTGAGATATTTCTCCGTAGTTAATTGTATTCCTAGGTATTTTATTCTTTTTGTGGCAGTTGTGAATAGGATTACATTTTTTATTTGGTCTTGGCTTGACTGTTGTTGGTGTATAGAAATGCTGGTGATTTTTACACACTGATTTTGTTTCCTGAGACTTCGCTAAAGTTGCTTTATCAACTTAAGAATCATTGGGGCTGAAACTGTGTATCAGATATGAACAGATATAGGATATGTCATCTGCAAACAGGGATAGTTTTACTTCCTCTCTTCCTGTTTGGATGCCCTTTCTTTCTTTCTTTTGCCTAATTGCCCTGGCCAGAACTTTCAATATCATGTTGAATAGGATTGGTGAGAGAAGGATTTCTTGTGTTTTGCTGATTTTCAAGGGGAATACTCCTGGCTTCAGGACAATACATTTAGCCCTTTGTATTCATCAAGAATATTTTCAAATCAAGTCTCAAGAATGCAACTTATGGGCAAAAAAAAAGGAAAGAGGATATGTGGGGAAGACAGAAAGAAAGAGAGAAAAGGAAGAGATAGAAAAGGGAGAATGAAAGAAAAGAAAGAAAGAGAAAGGGAGAAAAAGAAAACTGCATAAAAAAGAAAAGAAAGAGAAAGAAAGAAGGAAAGAAGGGAAGGAAGGAAGTAAAGGAAGGAAGGAAAAAAGAAAAGGAAGGAAAGGTGGAAGGGAAGGAAAGAAAGAAAGGAAAGAGGAAAGGAAAGAATGGGGGAAAGGAGGAGGGCAGAAAGCAAGGAAGGAGGAAGGTGGGGGACAGAGGGAAGAATGAAAGAAGGAAGGAATCGGTTTATGGGACCGTGTCTAGATTTCCAGAATGGTTAGATACACGTTTTAATACACCATTGCCTTTGCATCTATCACTCTTAAATTCAAGTATACATGTGCAGGTTTACTTTGCTATTTACCTTCTGGGTGTTGTTCCTACAGTCTCAGCTTCAGATTTGTATGATTTTTATAATTAACAATGCCAGTGAAAAGAAAATGCTTCTTTTTGATAGTTTCAACAGTATTTCTGGCTCTAGGTCTCTCTGTCATGGCCTTTCTTCATGAGCCCATCCCTGCATCAGTTACTGTGTCTGAATCAATCCCGGTGAATCATCCCTGAATTAATCACTGAGTACAATAGTTTGTCAGAAGCAGGCATGCTGAATTAGAAAATGTACAACATAATTAAAACTCCATAATTTTCAAAACAGATCTGATTACATGCAAGTATCATATTTTAACTGTCATTACTATCATTACCCATTTGTTGTTTTAAATTTTCGGTTATGTTGTTAACAAAATTGCATACGAGGCATTTTTTTTTTAATGGTGTAGCTTTTCACTTAAGCCTACATCCCTAAAAGCTGGAGTGTTAATCAAAGACTAGAAACACTTTTGTAGGTCTTGGTATTTGTGATTCGTAACCTAATCCTTTGTTCATTTATTATCAGTAAAGTTTTTCTCATTTGTAATATCCTTTTAAAAATGTTAAACATTGTTCTGTGATATGTCTTACATCATATTTCTCCATTTTGTCATTTGGTTTCCAATTTTGCTTATGGTGCTTTTCTTGTAAGAAATGTTCAAAATTTTACATAGTCAAATCTATTATTTTTTTTCCTTACTATTTGCCTTTTGTATTATGCCTAGTAAGGTCATTTTCATGAAAAGATATTCACGACATTTGCTCTGTGTTTTTTTCCCAGTATGTTTATGGCTTCTTTTGGTATTTACCTTTTTGATAATTTGGGATTCTTGTTTGAGGGAAAACAACAATTATGGCAGCATAATTATTGTCATTCCTTCTCCATTAATTCAAAATAGGAACTCTAGTGCTTATATGCACACACATGCGCATGCATACATACACACGTGCATGTATACACACACATATGTACAATGTCTTCCCCATTCTCCTACTGCTTCTGAGGTTATTTTTAGTTAGACGTGGTGAAGTAGCAGAATACTATATTTTCCACAAACCAATGAATTATTTGAAGGAATTATTTTGCTCTCTTTTCCTCTTATATTTGCAATCTCTATGTTAAATATTCTGTAACTTTTGTCCATAACATTTTTGTCACTCAGTAATTTAGTCATATAAATTGCTGTTTTGACTCTATACTCAAAAAGGAAATAAATCTTCAGCAAAGTCCTTATATCTGCCACAGTTTTAATTTCATATGTTTTTCTATGTTCTGCATCTGCATTGTGGACTGTGACTTTTGGAAATGTAAAAAGTCTTGTCACATGTAATACTTATTTTTTTTATTGATAGAGTTACTTTGGCTGATTATTTGCATGTTCACCATTTCTTCATGTTTAATTTGTGCAGTTGACTTTACCTTTTTTTTTTTAAAGCTTTATTGTGATATAATTAACAGTCATTGTCATATATTTAAAGATGATAATTTTTTAAGTCTTACCACATGTATACACTTATAATACCATCAGCACAACCAAAATGATGACCTTTTAATCACCCCTACCAAATTTTAGATTTTTTAAAAAAACAGTTAAATATACATATATATGTATATATGTATATTTTCTTCTCAGTCTGGAAGAGTTTTTTTGTTTCTGAGAATCTTTGACATTTGTTAAAGAAGTTTAATCCATTCTCTTTTGCTCATAACAATATAACTTATTTTATATTACAGTTCCTTATGTATGCTTTTCTCTATTTTTAATTTTTGTAGCTACAAGGTAGAGATATATATTTGTGGGGTACATGAAATATTTTAATATAGGCATACAACCTATAATAATCATATCAGGATAAATGGAATATCCATCACCTCAAACATTTATCCTTTGTGTTACAAACAATCCAATTAACTTTTAATTATTTTTAAATGTGCAATAAATTATTGTTGACTGTAGACATGCTCTTTTGCTATCAAATACTAGATTTTAATCATTCTATCATTATATTCTTGTACCAACTAGCCATTCCCACTTCTTTCCCACCGTTACCCTTCCCAGCCTTTGGTAACCATCATTCTACTCTGTATCTCCATGAGTTCAGTTGTTTTAATTTTTAGCTACCACAAATAAGTGATAATACCAAAATTTGTCTTTCTATGCCTGGCTTATTTCATGGAACATAATGATTTACAGTTCCATCTCTGTTATAAATGACAGGATCTCATACTTTTTCATAGCTGAATAGTACTCCATTATATATGTGCGACATTTACCATGAAGCTGCTAATGGAAGGCATTGGGAAAATTCCCAGAATGTTAGACTGGGCAAAGATTTCTTGAGAGACACCTCACAAGCACAGGTACATACCTAGTAGTGGGATTGCTGGATCATATGGTAGTTCTATTTTCAGTTTTTGAGGAACTTCCAAACTGTTCTCCATAGTGGTTGTACTAATTTACATTCACATGAACACTATACCAGAGTTCTGTTTTCTCCACATCCCCACCAGCATCTGTTACTGACTGTCCTTTGGATAGAAGTCTTTTTAACTGAGGCAAGATGATATTTTATTGTAGTTTTGATTTGCATTCTTCTAATGATCCATGCTATTGAGCACCTTTTCATATGCCTGTTTGCAATTTGTATGTCTTCTTTTGATGTATATTAAGATCTTTTGCCTATCTTTTAATCTGATTATTAGATTTTTTTTTTCTATAGAGTTATTTGAGCTCCTTATATATTCTGGTTATTAATCCCTTGACAGAACGATTGTTTGCAAATATTTTCTCCCATTCTGTGGGTCATCTCTTCACTTTGTTGATTGCTTCTTTTGCTGTGTAGAAGCTTTTTAACTTAATGTGATACCAATTTGTCCATTTTTGCTTTGGTTTCTTTTGCAATTCTTGATATAATTTCAATTTTTAAAGGTCTTTTAAAGCTTGTTTTGAGGCCTGATATGTAGTATATCCTTGAGAATGATCCTTGTGCTGAAGGGAAGAATGTGTGCTCTGTAGCCATTGGATGAAATGTTTTGTAAATATCTGCTACATCTGTTTAGTCTATAGTGCAAATTAAGTAGGTTTCTTTGCTGAATTTTCTTCTAGATGATCTGTCAAATGCTGTAAGAAGGGGTATTAAAGTTTCCAGCTTTTCTATTATATCGGGCTCTATCTCTCTTTTTAAGAATATTTGCTTTATGTATCTGTGTGCTCCAGTGTTGTGTACATATATATTTATAATTGTCATATCATCTTGCTTGAATGACTCCTTTATCATTATGATCTTCTTTGAATTTTTTTAAAAATAGTTTTTCTCCTGAAATCTATTTTGTCAGCAGGGACTTTTGTCACCACCCTGAAATTTCGTTCTTATCAAGGTGGTTATTTATGTGAATAGTTGTTCAGTTTGGTGTTCCTGCAAGAATGATGACTGGTGGAGGCTTCTTTTCAACCATTTTGCTCAATTTCCTCCTACAAAAGTCCAGCTGTATGTTTGTATGTGTCTTCCTTCCTTGCTGTTTCCATTTTCTTATATTGATACAGGACTCAATTTGACTTTATATTTTTTAAGTCTTTTTTTCTATTGCTTTAGAAAGTTTGTAGGAAATAATTCCTTCTCTGAATGTCTTCTCGTTATTGTTTCTTTCTTTTGTTTTTAGCCCTAGAATTTCCATTCCAACCAGGCAGAACTTCCTAAACTTTGTTTTATCTTTATATTTTGATTTTGTGCAAAATAGTTTTGCATAATTTGATGTTCATTGTTTCTACTGCAGTTTATAATTCAACACCATATTTTAAATATCCATTTCTTATATTCCTTCTAGTTTAGTTTTATTTATTATTGTGATAAACACCTATTGAATTTATTCACCTAAATTTTTTTAAATGTTAAAAAAAATAGACAGAAGATTATCTTTAGAGTCCTTACTTTAGATTGTCAACTCCCTGACTATGATTCAAAGCTTCGTAGTTGTAAAGGTTCTTAATTTATAATTGGTCATATTGTTCTCAAGAACAGATAGGAACAGATGTTAACATACTTTGCTTATGTTTGAATATGTTATATATCCCCCTCTCTTTGGTTTGTAAGACTGAAAGATTTCAATAAGAAAATGATGGTGTTCTGGATATTATTGGTGAATTCATGCTGTTTTCTAGTGGTCACATTTTTTACTTACCTCTCAACAATCTCCTTAGTTACTAATTGTAGCTTTTAACTACAATTGACATTAGTCTCACTTTTCTAGAGTGTTCACTTCTTTTAGGAAAATATGCCCAATTTCTTATATTAAATTTTAAATGAAAAAAATAGGAACTTTAACTATAATCTGTAAAATGTAAATAATATCAGCCTCATCTATTTCAGATATTATTTGAAACCTGGATTTTGGAATGCCAAAGCTGAAATAAAGTTGTCATGTTTTCAGCACATATTGGATATTGTAGAAATATATCCAAATTCAACAAAGATTTGAAGCTAAATCTATAGTTAATATTTTGTGGATGTAGACTTTCACTATCAGAGTTTTGTGTTAATAATTTTTGCTTTTTATAATCTATAATTGCTTAGTTTTTAATGATAAAATGTTTATTATAATTATTAGCCCTCATGGAAAATTGTTTGAAGGATGTACTTTACATTTATTTTTTTCAGTTTTCAAATATATCTCTTTTAGTCCAAGATGCGATTAGGATAATGTGCACTTGGAAATTATAGGCTTTCAATGGTACTTACACTGCATTGTGCTTTTACATTATGACACCAAGTTATAATAAGGGATAGTATAAAGAAAAGCCTTACATGATTGTTTATCATACTTATTGTTGCAATTTGGTAATAATGTTATCCTTTACCAGTGCATTCTCCCTCAATTCATACCAACAGGAAAAGATGAGCTTTATTGGGAAATATTTCTTTTGTAACTAGTCTTGAATATTTATCAAAAATATACATGGCTTCATGTTACAAACTTTGTGCAGGAAATGTTACTTTAATCTAAATTACTTATTCTTATTTTTATTTTGACCCAATTTCTATAATCATTCCTTTTTTACATCCTATTTTACTTAGTATACTACTTCAATCTATCTCAAATTATTGGAAAAGAGAAGAAATGAATAGATAGATGATTGATAGAGAGAGAGATTTTTGTTAGATTCTAAGATCACTTAGTAAAGTCTCCATGTATACAGAAAAAGCCAAGTGAAGATACAGGTACCTTCAGGCCAATAGCTTGGAAAGGGGAAATAAAATGAAAGGGCAAAGGAAGAAGTTCTAGAATCTAGACACCAAGATGAAGGTCTATATATTGGGCATATCTTGAATAAAATGTAAAAACCAATTACCACAACTTTGTAGCATATTCATGTATTGACACAGTGTCAATATAAGAATTGGGAAATTTTATTTTATTTTATTTTATCTTATTTTCATTGACATGCCACTCTTAAATAAAAGATGACTAAGTGGAATTAATAGCAAGTATAATTTCTAATATGCCTCAAATCTGAAAATTCTTTAACACTTCTCTGTTTCTCTTTTAATAATGATAGCTATCATAATATTCTACTAATTAAGAGCTTCCTAATTTGTTTTTTAACATTTCAAATGCCCTGCTCAAGATAAACCTGCTAAATAAGCTAAACCTGAACACCATCTGGGCCTTAGATATGAATCCTCAATTAAATGACTGTCAGTTAATTATTGTACTGCTTGAACAAATTAGTGTCTTGAAAGGAATATGTGAAAATGACATTGTTTCCTTTAACTGTTTTATTTGCTCTTTTCTGTTATTTCCCAATTTTAATTGTTGGATATTACAAAGACACATTTTGGCAAATTCTGTTCTCACTACATAAGTGTAATTTTTTTTATAAAGGCATATTTGGAAATAATGCAACTAAGGCTCCTCATTATGGGAAAAAATTAGATTTTTTAAACATTAATTTTAACTATTTTTATAAAATGTCATATCATATGAGATGCTTGGAAATGCAGATAAGATCAGTTCTTTAGTCAGTTTGATTTAACTGTAAAAAGCCTTTCTCCCTCACATTGTGGAAGACACTAAACCCTCTAGTGCTTGCTAACGTGTGTTTGTTACCCCTCAATGCCTGGAAGAGTCATTATATTCAGTAACTGAAGTCTCACACACCCTTGCTCCTATTTACCCGACATGTACCACAGATGGAGTAAATGGACCTGAAATTCCTCAGGGTTTTAAAAAATTCACTCTTGTAGTTTAGAAATCGTGCCTGCACCATTGACTTTCTCCTATAACAGCCTGGTTCAGTGTGGCATCTTAGATGTAAAGCCTGAATAGATTAAACTCATAGCTTTGCTTAAAATCTCTTTATGGACTGTTAATCACCAAAGCAGAATAATATAATGGATTGCAAATATTTACTAGGCTTGCACTTCTATGTACAGCTGTGCCTAGATAATTTAATCAAGGATTGCAAGGCAATTTATCCCGAAGAGTTTGGTAATTCTGAATTTCAACAGGGAAAAATAAAACAGAAAAGTATTTTGTATTACAGTGGTTTTGATTGTTGGCTATTAACTAAAAGGGTTTCCATTTATGACATATCAGGTGAAAACTATAAAAACAGACTTAATGTTATCCATTAACCACATACAATTGAATTGCATGCTTAGATTTAAAGAAAAAGTACATGTCTGCATAAATGTTCATTGAAACTTTTCCCATGGGAAAGCAGGAAATTGATAATTCCACTTGGAGGAAACAAAAGTAGAATAAGATGAATACAAATCTTATGGAAATAAATGTCATAGCTTTGTTGATGATGTTTTACTTGGCTGATGAATCAAATATTCATTTCAAATGCACATAACATGCTCCATATTGAACTAATAAAAACTGGTCTCACAGATAAGCTCCTTCTTCCCAAATATACATTGTTTTATTTAATATTTTTAAGTGGCCTGATGAGAATCTTTATAAGAAAGTATTTAGGGAACTGATACTGTGCTGATTTGTATTTCATTTTAACACGTTTGCTTCTTTTTTCACTCAGTATTTGTTTTGAAAACACATAGCCTCAAACACAAACCAGCTGTGAAAGTGAATCCTGTAGGAAAACCCTGATCAGGAAACAAAAGGCACTAACAATAAGTCACGTGTAAAAACATTTGCTGGTGGTGATGATTAAAATTACCTCTGTAGGGAAAAGATTATTTTCATGAAAACTCATTAAGATAAAATCAGTGATCGGATATAGTTGTTAGAATAAACTCTAATCCCTTTACAAAGGCAAAGAAACTTTGTACTTGAAAAGATAAAAATTCATGTGACTTTTATGATGAAAAGCTAAATTCTTGGGAACAAGACAGTGTCAGTGTAGGTTCAAATATTAAGGGAAAAATGAATTTAAAAGCATATAAACTGCTATAGCAGCCTTATGAGACACAGGTTAAATATATAATGACTATTTTTCTATTGGTAGAGGGATCTATGCACCAAGTTGAAGGTCTGTGTAATAAGTATATCTTGAATAAATCAATTACCATAACTTTGTAGCACACACAGCAATATATGTGCCAAATCGATAAGAAAAATTCAGGTTAATTTGAGCTAATAATCTGTTCTTACGTGTTAGCCATTTATTTAAAGTATACTGCAGAGGAATCAAGATATAATAGCTATTTTACAAAGGTTCTTCACATGGAAAGAAAAAAGAGACTGTGTAATTATAGCCCAGGGACACTCTGTTAAGGCTGTAAGCAAGGAGATAATCATGGGACTAGCCAAGCTTTTATGTCAGTTCCAAAGGTACCAGCATGTGGTGTAGTAAACCCCTGGGATCACTGGTATTGCCTACAAAATGAAGACTCCCGGACATTTTGTGGAGGGGTGGGAAACTCTATGAGGGGCTACTGAATGCTTCTTAATATTCCTGTACATTCATACCAAGCTTAATTTCATCACCTGTAATTTTACTTGTCCTTCCTACCTACCTAAATTGAAGTACTGCATGCAATTTACTTGCATGCATCACAGTTTAGAAAAAACATGGAATTTAAAAATAGATAGATACAAACTCAAAGCAAGTTTAAAATCAGAATTTCTTTTAAAAGTTAGTCTATGAAAAAAAATGAGGAAAGCCTCACAATATGACCAAACAAATAAACACTTGGGGAAGTGTGGAATATTTTCAAATATTATATAATGTGATTGAAACAGTTTTTAGGTTACGTAAGTTTATTTCCATGACCGTGTACAGCAATCTTCATTATAACATGACATTACTGTTTCCACCATGAATCCTAAATTCTTTTGGAGAATCACAATTGCACATATTCTCTTGCATTTGTCTGTGTTTTCATCAGAGTCTTAGGTCATGTGTTCAAATATTCAGCTGGGAATGTATGTTAGCATAGATATTGGTAAGGTAATTGAATTTATATTTTTGTTTTCCCTCTGCTCATTGCTTTAATTCCAAAGTTTTAATGGCAGTCTAACTTATCTATGTATATTAAAACAGGGTAAAGACTATTTAAGATGAGTATTTGAACACTCTAACTTTTTTTTGTAAACAGTTTGAACTGCATTTGACATTGTCTCTGCTAAATTAATATTAAACTTTTAAAAATAGGAATAAGTGAGAAAAACTACATTTTTAACACCAAAATAATTAAGAACCGTGTCAAATCTTTCCTTCTTCTATTTAAGCTCATGAGAACGTGTGTGTGTGTGTATGTGTGTGTGTGTGTGTGTAGTCTATTGATTGTCTTTGAATTAAATCCTGTGTTAAGTTTTTAATGCTGACGAGACTGTTAAAAAATGGTACTAAAATAATCTTGACTAAGTATAGTCAGTAATATAATCATTAGTATTCAACGATAGTGCATTTTTGGTCTCAAGAATAAAAAAAGGACAAAAAGAGCATTGCATAATATGAACATTACCTTCAAACTATCAGTGATTGTAGGGAATATTGTTAGAATGTAGATAAAAATAACACAGACTTAAAATTCCTGTGAGCTTCTCTGAGGATTAATGGGAAGTCATATTGATGAAGTGTTTGAAAACAAACATATCAAATAAAGGCAATGAAAGATAGTTAGCTTTCTTCTCTGGACTGGACAATTGGTAGCTAGGATTCTTTTTCAATGATTAAATGAGAGAAAAAAATAAATATTTTACCTACATAAAAAGATGGCTCGCCACAGTGCCTCATAACTGTAATCCCAGCAATTTGGGCAGCCAAGGCCAGTGGATCTCCTGAGGTCAGGAGTTTGAGACCAGCCTGGCCAATATAGGTGAAACCCCACATCTACTAAAAACAGAAAAATTAGCTGGGCATTGTACTGGGTGCCTGTAATCTCAGCTACTCAGGAGACTGAGGCAGGAGAATTGCTGGAATCCAGGAGGTGGAGGTTGGAGTGAGCCGAGATCACACCATGGCATTCCAGTCCCAGTGACAATAGTGAGACTTCATCTAAAAAAGAAAGATACATCAGATTTGAAGGGAACCACCCTAAAAGGGTAGGATGGTTAGGATAATGTTCTAGAGGCTAAAGAGGAATGAGTTTTTGTTGGATGTAGGCTTAACAAACAAAACCAAAACCTCTAGAATATCTTTTTGTATAATTTATGATATTTGGACATGGATTGGTGATATGGTTTGGCTGTGTCACCACACAAATCTTACCTTGAATTGTAATAATATATTAATATTGGTTCATTTATTATAACATAGTACCATACTGTAGTAGTCTTTTCTCACACTACTGTAAAGAACTACCTAAGACTGGGTAATTTAGGAAGAAAAGAGGTTTAACTGACCCACGGTTCTGCAGGCTTAACAGAAAGCATAACTGGGAGGCATCAGAAAACTGACGATCATAGTAAAAGGTGAAGGGTAAGTAAGGAACTTCACATGGTGGTAGGAGGGGAAGAGAGCAAGGAAGGAAGTGCCACACACTTTGAAACCATAAGTTCTCATGAGAACTCACTATCATGAGAACAACATGGGGAAAATCTGTCCCCGTAATTCATTCACCTCCCTTGAGGCCTCTCCTTTAACACATAGGGATTACAATTCAACATGAGATTTGGCTGCAGCCACAAATACAAATCATATCATTCTGCCCTGGCCCTTCCCAAATCTCATGTCCTTCTCACATTTCAAAACACAACCATGCGTTTCCCAAAGTCTCCCAAAGTCTTAATTCATTCCAGCATTCATGCAAATGTCCAAGTCCAAAGTCACATCTGAGACAAGGCCATTCTCTTCCACCTATGAACCTGTAAAATCTAAAACAATCTACTTCAAAGATGCAATGGGGGTACAGGCATTTGATAAATGCTCCCATTCCAAAAAGGAGAAATTGGCCAAAACAAATGGGCTATAGGCCCCATGCAAGTACAAAAGCCAGCAGGGCAGTCATTAAAACGTAAGCTCAAAAATAACCTTCTTTAACTTCATGTGTTACATCCAGGGCTTGCTGATGCAAAGACTGGGCTCCCAAGGCCATGGGCAGCTCCACCTTTCTGGCTGTTTAGGGTATAACCCCCACAGCTGCTTTCATAAGTTGGCATTGAGTTCCTGTGGTTTGTCTAGATGCACAGTACAAACTGTCAAAGGATCTACCATTCTGAGGTCTGGAGGACAGTGGCCGTCTTCTTACAGTTCCACTAGGAAGTGCCACAGTAAGGACTCTGTATGGGGATACAACCACACATTTCCCCTTCTTACGGGCCTAATTGATGTTCTCCATGAGGGCTCCAACCCTGCAGCAGACTCCTGCCTAGACATCCAGTCATTTTCATACATCCTCTGAAATCTAGGCAGAAATTCCCAAACCTCAGTTCTTCCTCTCTACATACCAGCAGGCCCAATAACACATGGAAGCTGCCAAGGTAATATGGTTTGGCTCTGTCCTCACCCAAATCTCAACTTGAAATGTACTCCCATAATTCCCACATGTTGTGTGAGGGAGGGACCTGGTGGGAGATAATTGAATTATGGAGACCGGTCTTTCCTGTGCTGTACTTGTAATAGTGCATAAGTCTCAGGAAATAGGATGGTCTATAAGGGAAAGTTTCCCTGCACAAACTCTCTTTTTGCCTGCTGCCATCTGGGTAAAATGTGACTTGCTCCTCCTTGCCTTTTGATATGATTGTGAGGCCTTCCCAGCCACATGAACTGTACTCCATTAAGCCTCTTTCTTTTCTAAATTGCTCAGTCTCGGGTATGTCTTTTTCAGCAGTGAGAAGGTGGAAAAATACACAGGCTTGGGATGCACCCTCTGAAGTAATAACTCGAGCTGTACCTTGCTCCCTTTTAGCCATGACTGTAGCTGCAACAACTTTGACACAGGGTGCCATGTCCCAAGGCTGCACAGAGCAGCAGCCCACTGGGCCTGGCCCAGGAAACCATTTTTTCCCTGTTAGGCCTCTGGGCTGGTGATGGGTGGGACTGTAGTGAAGGTTTCCGAAATGCCCTGGAGACATTTTCCCTATTGTCTTGACGTTCAGCCCCTTTTTACTTATGCAAATATATGCAGCATGCTTAAATTTCTCCTCCTAAAACGGGTTATTCTTTTCTACCAGCTGGCCAGATTACAAAGTTTTCAAACTTTTGTGCTTTGCTTCCCTTTTAAATATAACTTCCAGTTGCAGATCACCTCTCTGTTTACACACATGCGAGTAAACTTTTAGAAACAGGTCACATTTTGAGTGCTTTGCTGCTTAGAAATTTCTGTAGCCAGATACCCTACATCATCTCTCTCCACTTCAAAGTTCCACAGATCCCTAGGGCAGGGGGAGAATACTGCTAGCTTCACTGCTAAAAGCATAGCAAGAGTGACCTTTACTCCAGTTCCTTGTCTCCATCTGAGACCACCTCAGCTTCAGCTTCATTGTCTGCATCACTATCAGCATTTTGGTCAAAGCCATTCAACAAGTCTCTAGGAAGTTCCAAACCTTCCCACCTATTTCTATTTTCTGGGCCCTCAAAACCTCTCAGAAGTTCCAAACGTTTCCACTTTTTACTGTTTTCTTCTGAGCCCTCCAGACTGTTCCAAATGCTGCTCATTACTCAGTGTCATGTCACTTTCACATTTTCAGGTATCTTTACAGCAGTAACCCACTTCTAGTACCAATTTCCTATATTAGTCCATTATCACACTGCTGTAAAGAGCTACCTGAGACTGGAAAATTTATAAAGAAAAGAGGTTTAATTGACTCCCAGTTCTGCAGGCTTAAGAGGAAGCTTATGAATGGAAAGCCTCTGGAAACGTGCAATTATGGCAGAAAGCGAAGGGGAAGCAAGGACCTTCTTCACATGGTGGCAGGAGAGAGAGACAGAGCAGGCAGGGAAGTGACACACACTTTGAAACCAGAATGTGGTTTAACATGTGGGGATTAAAATTTCGCATGAGATTTGGCTAGGACCACAAATCCAAACCATATGGCTTACTAATGTAAAATGTTAATATTAGGGTAAAATGGGTGTGGAGTATATAAGAATGCTCTGTATTTTCTACTCAGTTTTTCTGCAAATCTAAAAAATAAAGTCTAAAAATCATCTAAAAATGTACAGACATTGAGCCAGTGGTTCATTTGTAGGAATTTACCTTAAATGTACATGAATGTACATAGAATTGTTGACTTCACAAGTAAAAGATTGGATATAAAATATATAACTAAGATAAAGTTATTTAATAGTTTATAGTACAATAATATTGTACAATAATCAGAAAGTATGTTAGAGCTTAATAGTAAAACAAAATAGTACATTGCTGTTGTTGTGGGCGGAAAGGATTACAAAAATATGGTTAGTATAATTTCAGTTTTCATATAAGATATCATTTTTTAAAATGATGGTTTGACAAATGACTTTTGTTTTTTGAAACAGAGCCTCACTCTGTCACCCAGGCTGGAGTGCAGTGGCGTGACCTTGGCTCATTGCAACCTCTGCCTCCTGAGTTCAAGCAATTATCATGTCTCAACCTCCTTAGTAGCTGGGATTACAGGTATATGCCACACACCTGTCTAATTTTGTTGTGTTTTTAGTAGAGACAGGGTTTCATCATGTTGGACAGCCTGGTCTTGAACTCCTGACCTCAAATGATCCACCTAACTAGGCCTCCCGAAGTGCTGGGAATTACATACAAATTGAGCCACTGTGTCTGGCCAGAAGTGACATAATTTTCTCCTGCTTTTGTGCTCTTGTATAATCTTGATCCTGGAGCATCAATTTGTATACAGCTAGTGTTTCATTTTCCTTATTTGATGTAGATGACTGGTAGTAGTAGTCTGTTCTCATGCTGCTATAAATAAATACCTGAGACTCAGTAACTTATAAAGGAAATGGTCTTACAGTTTTTCATGACTGGAGAGTCATCGGGAAACTTATAATCCTGGAGGAAGGGGAAGCAAACATGTTCTTCTTCACATAGCAGCAGGAAAGAGAAGTGCCAAGAAAAAGGTGGAAAAACTTCTAAAACCATCAGATCTGTGATAACTCACTCATTTTCATAAAAGGAGCATGAGGGTAATCACCCCATGATTCAATTACCTTTCACCAGGTCCCTTCATGTGAAATTATGAGGATTATGTGGGGATTATGAGAACTACAATTCATGGTGAGATTTTGGTGGGTACACAGTCAAACCATATCATTCCATCCCTAGCCCCTCCCAGATCTCATGACTTCACATTTCAAAACCAGCCATGCCCTTCCAGCAATCCCTCAAAGTCTTAACTTATTCCAGCATTAACCCAAAAGTCCAAGTTCAGACTCTCATCTGAGAAAAGCCAAGTCCTTTCTCCCTATGAACCTGTAAAATCAAAAGCAAATTAGTTTGTACATGCAATGGGGGTATAGGCATTAGGTAAATACTCCTGTTCCAGTTGGGAGAAATTGGCCAAAACAAAGAGGCTATAGGCTCCATGCAAGTCCAAAATCTAATAGGGTAGTCATTAAACCTTAAAGTTTCAAAATGATATTCTTTGACTCCATTTCTCACAACCAAGTCATACTGATGCAAGAGGTGGGCTCCCACAGCCTTGGAAAGCTCTGCCCCTCTGGCTTTGTAGGGTATAGCCCCCTGTCGCCACTACTTTCATGGTTGGTGCTGGCATTGTCTGTGGTTTTTCTAGGTGCATGGTGCAAGCTGTTGGTGGATCTACTATTTGGGGTCTGGAGGACAGTGGCCTTCTCAAAGCTCCATTAGGCAGTGCCCCAGTGGGGACTGTTTGGGGACTCTGACCCTACATTTTCCTTCTGCATTTCCCTACCTGAGGCCATGAGGTCTCCACACCTGCAGCAAACTTCTTTCTGGACATTCTGGTGTTTCCATACATCCACTGAATTCTAGGCAGAGGTTCCTAAACCTTGATGCTTATCTTCTGTGTACACATGCCAACACCACATGGAAGTTGCCAAGGCTGGTTGGGGCTTGCACCCTCTGAAGCAACAGCCTGAGCTTTACCTTGACTCCTGTTTAACATTACTGGAGTGACTGGGACACAGTCTTGAGGCTGCACATAGCAGGGGGCCTTGGACCCCATCCAGGAAGCTATTTTTCCTTACTAGGTCTCCAGGCATGTGATGAGAGAGACTGCCTTGATGGTCTCTGATATACCTTGGAGACATTTTGCCCATTGTCCTGGTGATAAATATTTGGCTCTTTGTTATTAATGTAAATTTCTAAAGCCAGCTTAAATTTCTCCCCAGACAATGAGGTTTTCTTTTCTATTGCATTGGCAGACTACAAATTTTCCAAACTTTCATGTTCTGCTTCCTCTTGAACACTTTGCAACTTAGAGATTTCTTCTTCCAGATATCCTAAATCATCTCTCTCAACTTCAAAGTTCCACAGATCTCTAGGTCAGGGGGAAAATGCTGCCAGTTTCTTTGTTAAAGCATAGCAAGAGTGACCGTTAGTCCAGCTCCTCATCTCTGCCTGAGACCCATTCAGCTTGGACCTCATTGTTATATCACTTATCAGCATTTGGTCAAAACCATTCAAGAAGTCTTTAGGAAGTTCCAAAGTTTCCCACATCTTCCTGTCTACTGAGCCCTCCAAATCTCTAGGAAATTTCAAAGTTTTCCAAATTTTCCTGTCTTCTTCTGAGTCCTCCAAACTGTTCTAACCTCTGCCTGTTACTCAGTTCCAAAGTCACTTCCACATTTTTGGATGTCCTTATAACAGTAGCCCACTCGACCAGTATGAGTTCATTTATTGTATTAGTCTGTTCCAACACTGCAATGAAAAAATACCTGAGATTGGGTAATTTATAAAGGAAAGAGGTTTAATTGGCTCATAGTTCTGCAGGGCTAGGGAAGCCTCAGGAAACTTACAATCATGGTAGAAGGGGAATCAAACACATCTTTCTTGCAATGGTGGCACAAAGAAGAAGAAGTGCTGAGTAAAAGACAGAAAAGCCCCTTATAAAACCATCAGATCTGATGAGAACTCACTATAATGGTAACAGCACAGGGGTTGCTGCCCCCATGATTCAATTATCTCCCACTGCTCCCTCTCATGATAGGTGGGGATTATGGAAACTACAATTCAAGGTGACATTTGGGTGGGGACACAGCCAAACCATATCAGCTGGCAAGAATGTTAAGTTTTTTTTTAAAGCACATTGTTATATTTTGCAAACTTTTAAAAAGTGAATTTGGATTTTAATTGTGGTGTGTCATGATTTGTATTTCAAGTAATATTGTTTAAAATAATTGTATTTTAATTTAAGCCACTTTTGATACACCAACAAATACAATTCAGATTTCTATAACAAATCAACAATTCCAGCTTTAGTAATTAGCATGTGTAGAGGCACTGAAAATCATTTTTGCCAATGATCTTCAAAGTGCTGCTAAATGTTCACTTTATTTGAAGGCTAACTCACCATTAAAGACCAATACAAATGAAATCTCTCTCTGTGCTGTCAGTTAAAATCCAAACTAATATGAAATATTTACTATAGTTTTTCTAATATTTTCCATCTTTTTTAGATTATTTGAATCTATAATGATGTATTTCCAGGTATTAGAGATAAATTATTTCGCTTTTCCTTAATTAATTTGTAACCAGAGGTATAAACTCTTTCAAATATATTTACACACACAAACACATACACACACGTACGCACATAAAAATTAGCATTTACTCTGTACTTATATGTCTAATGTAATTATGTTAAATGTTACCATATTTTTTAAAAACTTAAAAAAATTCCACAGGATCACTTAAAGGTGTTCCTTTACTAGTCCTCTGCATTCAGAAATATCAAAATAGCTTGAGGTTGATGCATATCATGCCTGCCCAATTTTTAATCATTTTTGTAAGTATGTATGTAACTTTACATACCATTAATCAAGTAAATACCCTGTCTTTTTAAAAATGTTATGTAAGTTGAATAATTCTGTTTAAATTCCTTGTGACTTCATCCAGTATTGTATATTTGAAATGTATCCATGTTTGTCAACCTAGTTTAAATTAATTAAAGTATATTAGTATATAAATATGGCATAATATTTTTTAGATGAACAGAAAATGCATGGTCTCATTTAATCTGGAAATATAATTAATTCTGTTATTTTTTGAGGTAGTACTCAATGCATACTAGAGATAAGAAAACTGAGACTTAAGCCACTTAAGTAATTGGCCAACATGCCAGCTAGTGAGTGTTGAAGCCAAGATATTAACTATGTAGTGACACCAGATAAGAAACACCTAATGACTAATTGTAATCTCCTCCTTTGCTGATAGTTTAGTAAATGAGGTTTGATAATATTGAAGTAACAGGCATTGCTAGTTTATGGATTTCAGAGGAATAAAGATAGAGAATTGACAGAGTAGTATGAGGAAAGCAAAGTAGGCAATCAAAAATAAATTACAAATGCAATAACAAACTGGATTCTTTTCCTTATCCACAGTGTTTATTTCCTGATTGTTGACTTACCAGTTGAACACTCAACATGAAAATCTAAATTCAACTCACTTCAGAAAATACCCAGAGCTCTTATTCTATGTCTCCTGGGAGTTGTGATACAGAATAATAAAAAGAACTCTCACTTTCTGAATTCACAGTTTAGCTGTGGAAACAGATAACTAAAATTAAATAGTTCAGAAGCTAGACAGAGCATGAGCCATTTATAGGGTATTATGGGTCATATAACTTAGTCTAAAGATTAGGAAAGGACTCCTAAAGCTCCTAAAGAAGAATAATTAATATGGATTGTATAGGACAAGTAGAGATAAGCTAGATTACAAAGGTGTAAGGATGTTTCCAGAAAGAGGAGGTATCATTAGCAAAGACAGTCAGGTCTGAGAGCAAACACAGCACGTGGGGGACCACAGCCTCTTAAGTGCATGGTTATGGGTGAGTGGGAGAGGTGGGAAATGGTGCTCTTGAAGTCAATGAGGTTAACATGATGAAGGTTTTAGACATCCTATGAAAATCTTGATATATTTTTCTGAACATAAAAGAGGACAGTGAAACATGTTTTATCTGTGATCAGACATTTATGTTAAAAATATGGTTTTAATAGAAGCATGCACTTGTTTGTTATTATTTTTTATCACATTTTAGATTTTGGGGTACATGTGAAGAACATGCAAGATTGTTGCATAGGTACACATGGCAGTGTGATTAGCTGCCTTCCTCCCTATCACCTATATCTGGCATTTCTCCCCATGCTATCTCTCCCCAACTCCCCATCCCCCGCTGTCCCTCCCCTGTTTCCCCCCAACAGACCCCAGTGTGTGATGCTCCCCTCCATGTGTCCATGTGTTCTCATTGTTCAACACCCACCTATGAGTGAGAACATGCAGTGTTTGATTTTCTGTTCTTGCATCAGTTTGCTGAGAATGATGGTTTCCAGGTTCATCCTGTCCCTACAAAGGACACAAACTCATCGTTTCTTATGGCTGCATAATATTCCATGGTGTATATGTGCCACATTTTCCCTGTCCAGTATATCATCAATGGGCATTTGGGTTGGTTCCAGGTAGTGTTATAAAGGCAAAAGACCTTTTCTGAGGTTACTGGGTTCAAAGCCAAGTTAATGAAAGTTCACTTGGGTAAGAAAGGGCAAACGTAAGAAATACAGTATTGGCAATTCTTATCCTAGTTTACTGCATGGGGGAAATATGAACATTAACTTCTTGGAAATGCAATTGTTTCTAATTCTAGAGTCTTTACTTTTACTGTCTATTCTGAGTGCCAAAGCTATATATCCAGTTGCTCATTTATGTTATTCGGTCACATCTTACTTACACATGACCAAATGGAATGTATATTCTTTCTCTCCAAATAGCTCTTTCTCCTGTATTACTCATCTTTGAAACATAAAGGGAAATGAGTATGATTGATATTCAATAGTAGAAGTCATACCACTTTAAGAATAGATATCTAGTACCTGTAGTGTCTTATATAATGAATACAACTTGGCTTTATATAAAATGTTTCCATGTAGATATGATATTGACAGAAATATTAGTAGAAGGGCAGATAGGAACATGGAGGTGGGAGCAGATATACAATTTATTTCTTCTACCTATAGATGGGTATCTGTAAATACTACAAATAATCACTAGTATAACGTAGACATTCACTAACTTGTCTTAATAATGACAAAAATGTTTCTGTGAAAGTGTGGCTTACAGATAGGTCTCAATGCAATAGTTTCTTTCTAAAAGGATTTTTCAAAGCTTTTTAGCTAATTTAATAAATGCTGTTCTGTAAAGATACATCAATAATTGGAAAACCTAGTTCTCATTTCAAAGTTTAACTTTATATCAGACACATCAGTAAAAATATATTTGACATAGACTAATGCAATTATTTCTTTTCTTCCAAGGACTCTTTTTGTCTGTTCCTTATAAAATACATGTTACTGATTAATTACTATGTAAGTTTCTTTCTCTTTGGTGGGGAGTATGCCTTTCACAATATATTTGATTTGCTAATAAACCTATTTCATAGTTTAAAATATGAAAGTATGCTTTAAAAGTGAAAGGGAACCATGGATAGAATAAATTATGTGAGGGTTAAAATGGACGGTGGAGGGATGTTTCTATTAGATTAAAAATATTATATCTTACAACTGAAAATGCAAATTATACTGAGCCATGATGTTCCTTTCAAGCACGTAAGATAAAATTTGCATATCTAAATTGGATCAGACTGAATAGGTTTCCCTGGTCTCTCTTCCTTGAACAGCAGTCAGCCTGAAAAAGACTGCAGGCAAACCCAGTAGTAAGTTTTTAAAGCTCGTATTCAAGAATCTTCATATATGTGAGTAGATGTGTGTAGGTATACATATATGTGTGTATAAATACATAGCCATAAACTTATTTATATCCAGTTTATTTTAATTACTTTTGAGACTGATAACATTTTATATGTTTTTTTCATAATATTTGCCTTACATGTTTTTCATTTTCCTAGATCTTTCAAAATATTCTTTTTTTTAATAAAAGAATGAAAGAGAGAAAGAGGAGGAGATTTTAGAAAAAGAGAGAAAAGGAGAAAGAAAAAAACATCAAAAGAAAGAAAAAAAGAATGAAAGAGAAAGAAACAGGAAGAGATTTTAGAAAAAGAGAGAAAAGGAGAAAGAAAGCAACAGCAAAAGAAAGAAAAAAAAGAATGAAAGAGAGAAAGAAAGAGGGAGAGAAAGAGGGAGAGAGAATGGGATTCTTGTTTTATTGCCCAGGCTAGAATACAGTATAAAAGTGGGTATTAAAAACCTCTTTTATGCCAATAATTGTGTTTAACAATGGAGACAGGAAGGAATAGGGAATGAAAATAACAAGCAGCCAACCAATATTTTATTTAAACCTGTGAAATGCTATGCAATTGCTGGGGAGTGATTTA